>PITA01013900.1:0-55678 GCA_004023965.1 Spilogale gracilis
ACCCCTGTAACCATGCATCTCGCTTCTGTACTAGCGCTTCCGCCTCCCCGACCCCATAAAAGACCCGCCACCCCGACCGGGGGCGCGCCAGTCCTCTGAGCGACTAGGACGCCCCAGGTACCTGTGTATCCGAATAAACCTCTTGCTGTTTGCATCCGCAGAAGTGGTCTCGCTGTTCCTTGGGAGGGTCTCCTCAGGGGAAGGACATCCCACCCCGGGGGGTCTTTCAAAGCTAATGTAACATTTTGTGTCAACCATACTCAGATGAAATAAATCAATAAAAAAATAATTATCAATGGAGAAAATCCCAAAAATACAGAGAACAAAATATATGTAATAGAAATAAAATCCCATAATCTTACAACCAAGAGGCAACCACAGTTAACTTTGCTTGTTCATTTTTTTCCAGTCTTTTTTTTTCTGAATGTGTGTGTATGTGTGTTTGCATTACTTGTTTTTCTTAATTGAGATTATACTCTTTACACTCTGTTGTGTCCTCCTTTATTCACCTAATGTCATAAAATTGGCATTTCCCTCGGTAAATATTCTTTGAAATGGTTCTATATTATTTCTTACAGTTATACCATATTTATTTAACCATTCCTTGGAACATTTAATGTGGTCTACCATAAATCTATATGTATATGTGTGTGTGTGTGTGTGTGTGTGTGTGTGTGTGTGTGTGTGTGTGTATAAATGAATCAGGTATGAATCTCAGTACAACCATAAACATGCATTTACAGGAAAAAATATTTTTTATAATTCAATTTAATTTCTATTTCCAGTGCCCAGCCTGCTGTATTAGCAAAAAAATATATAACATCTGAAGTACGGAATACCTCCGTGTAGATGTCTTTGTCAGATTTACTTCCTTGGGATAGATTTCTAGAAGTAAGTGGAAATATTGAGTCAAAGGATTCTTATTCAGTTGATAGATGATAGACAGATGCATAGGTATAGATAGATGATAGATAGATAATAGATAGACAATATATATCATTCTATATAACATTATAGCTAGCTAGCTTGGTATAAACCACTTAAAAAAACTTAAGCCCTTTTGCTGGTTTCACATTAAAGGGATTCTCCTAAAGAATCTTTCCTATCAGTATTCTGTTTATAATAAGGAACTGACCTAGTCTACAGGCCTTTAAAAAGAGATGGACACAAAACTCTTACACTTCTACACTGAAAGAATTCAACTTTGCCCTGATTTGGAGAGCTATCATCAAATATTGATCCTGGTTAGACCTTCCTCCATGAAAAGTGTCATTATATGTAACAATATTTTTCATGCAAGTCATGAGGATTAGTTCAATCAGTAAGTGGAAAGTCAGTCTCAGGACTGCTGTGAGAATTATATTAAAAGAGTATGCAATTATTACCTAGTGCAGTGCTTGGCACTCAGTACTTCAGCTCAACCTGATAACATTCTGAGAAGCATTATGTGGCTGATAAGGCAATTGATTATTTAATTTAATACTTTTTCACTGGACTGAAATCATTCATTCCAGATTCAACTAATTTGAACTGTTGTCAAACCAATATTTATTTTGATTTGGAAAATGGGTTCAGAAGTATGCACCTAGGTATTGTGCTAAAGCTATGTTACTTCTAGCAAAGAAGTGTGTCTGTTCTTGAAAAAGTTAAAATAAAATTGAAAAGATATTTATCCTCAAATACTAAAAGATCAATGAAAAGAATCTGAGATGAGTCTTAGATACCATGCTAATTGCAATCAAATTGTTAGATATCCTAATAATGGCATGTTTAAGAAAGGTTTTGTAGAGATAATGGGACTTAAATTAAGCCTCTAAATGTCTGTAACAGGGACAGAGAAATGGAAAAAGAGTAAGAGGCAATGGCATAGCTTAACTCAAGATATAAGGTTTGGAAGTGTGCCTGGGTGGCTCAGTCAGTTAAGCCTCAACTCAGGCCATAATCTCATGCTTGTGGAATCCAGCTCTATGTTGGACTCCATTGGACTTCATTGTCAGTGGGAAGTCTGCTGAAGATTTTTTCTCTCTCCCTCTCCTTTACCTTTCCTTCCTCCCTCTTCTTCTGCTTCTCCTGCTCACTCTCTCTGTTTCTCTCTGTCTCTCTCTTTGTCTCTCTCTCTCTCTCTCTCTCTCTCCTCTCTCTCTCTCTTTCATAAACAAATATTTTTTAAAAAGACAAGGAAATCTCAGCTCCTTCCACAGTTTGGCTATTGTGGACATAGCTGTCATGAATATTGGGGTGCAGGTGCCCTTTCTTTTCACTACATCTATATCTTAGGGGTAAATACCTAGTAGTGCAATTTCTGGGTCATAAGGTAGCTCTATTTTTAACATCTTGAGGAAACTCCATACAGTTTTCCAGAATGGCTGTACAAATTTTGTGTTATGTGCAATTAATGAAACATTGAATACTAATAAATAAATAAATACTTTGTAAGCAAAATAAATAAATAAATAATAGTGTGTTTCTTGTAAGCAAAATAAATGAGTAAATATCTAAATAAGTTAATAAATAATAAAGTGTGTTTCTCATGAGCAAAAAAAAGATGATGATAGATGATAGATGTTGATAGATGATAGATAGATATGATAGATAGATGATAGATATAGATAGATAGATAAATAGATAGATATAGATATAGATATAGACATAGATAGATGATAGATAGATGATAGATAGATAGATATAGATAGATGATAGATAGATAGATAGATAGATAGATAGATAGATAGATAGATAGATAGATAATAGATAGATAGATAGATAGATAGATAGATAGATAGATAGATATAAGGTATGGAATAAACCTAGTACAACTGGGGCAAGGGGCAAGTGGGGAGAGGCACTGAATGCTGAAATAAATATCAAGACAAAAATGGATGGATAATACTTGAATATACAAGCTCTAAAATCAGACTACTTGGGTTCAAAACTTGTACTTTTTTGAGGTTTTTTTTTTCAGTGTTCCAAGATTCATTGTTTCTACACCATACCAAGTGCTCTGTGCAATACAACCCCTCACACCCCTCCCTTTCAAAACACTCTTTTTCTCAGAATCCAGTCTCTCATGCTTTGTCTCACCCTCCTATTTATCCCAATTAACTCTACCTTTCCTTCTCCTAAGGACAGGAAACAACCATGTTAACAATGTTAATCCCTATGCTCACAAGTAAGTGAAACCGTATAATTGACTTTCTCTGCTTGTTTTATTTCACTCAACATAATATCCTCCAATGTGATCCACAATGATAAAAAAAAAGTTGGGTATTCATCATGTCTGATGGAGGCATAATATTCCATTGTATATATGGAATCTTCTTTATTCATCTATCAGTTGAAGGGCACCATGGCTCTTTCCACAGTTTGGAGACTGTGGCAATTGCTGCTATGAACATTGGGGTACATATGGCCCTTCTTTCACTACATCTGTACCTTTAGGGTAAATATACAGCAGTGCAATTACAGGGTCATAGGGTAGCTCTATTTTTAATTTTTAAGGATCTCCACACTGTTTTCCAAAGCAGCTGCACCAACATGCATTTCCACCAACAGTGTAAGAGTGTTACCCATTATCCACAACTTCTGCAACATTTGCTGTTTCCTGTCCTGTTAAATATGGCCATATTAACTGCTGTAAGGTGGTATCTCAATGTGGTTTGGATTTGAATTTCCCTGATGGCTAATGATGAGCATTTTTCATGTCTGTTAGCCATTTTTATGTCTTCTTTGGAGAAGTGTCTTTTCATGTGTTCTGCCCATTTTTGACATGATTATCTTGTTTTGGAGTGTTGAGTTTGAGGAGTTTTTTGTAGATCTTGGCTATCAGCCCTTTGTCTGTAGTGTCATATGTGAATATCTTCTCTCATTCCATGGTTCACCTCTTTGTTGTTGTTTTTTTTTTTAAGATTGTATTTATTTATTTGACAGAGAGAGGTCACAGGTAGGCAGAGAGGCTGGCAAAGAGAAAGGAGCAAGCAGGCCTCCTGCTGAGCAGAGAGCCCAATGCAGGCCTCCATCCCAGGACCCTGAGATCATGACCTGAGCCGAAGGCAGAGGCTTTAACCCACTGAGCCACCCAGGTGCCCCACCTCTTTGTTTTGTTGACTGCTGTGCAGAAGTTTTGTTGTTGTTGTTGTTTTATCTGTTTGTTTGTTTTTCACGAAGTCCCAAAAGTTCATTTTCACGTCTGATTCCTGTACCTTTGGGGACATATCTTTTTTTATTTTTATTGTTACTAAAATTTTTTTCCCAGTATTCCAAGATTCATTCCCCATTCCCCACACCCAGTGCTCCACGCTTTAGGTGTCCCCAGTACCTGCCACCAGGCTCTCCCATCCCTCCACCCCCCTCCCTCCAAGTCCCTCAGTTTGTTTCTGTGTCCAAAGTCTCTGTTGTTTCATTTCCCTCCATAGATTACCCTAGTCTTGAGAGAAGTTGCTGTGGCTGATGTCAAAGAGGTTACTGCTGATGTTCCTGTCCATGATTTTTTTTGCATTTTTAAAATAATTTATTTTATTTTCTTAAATTTTCCAAAATTCATTGTTTATACACCACACCCAGTGCTCCATGCAATACATGCCCTTCTTAATACCTAGCACCAGGCTCACCCACCCCCTCACACCCTCCCTTCAAAATCCTCACTTTGTTTTTCAGAGTCCACAGTCTCTCATGCTTCATCTCTCTGTTTTACCCCAATTCACATTTCCTTTCCTTCTCTTAATGTCTCCATATTAATCCTTATGCTCCACAACTAAGTGAAACCATATGATAATTATGTTTCTCTGCTTGTCTTATTTCACTCAACATAATATCCTCCAATCCCATACATGTTGCACAAAATTTGGGTATCATCCTTTCTGATTGAATCATAATATTCCATTTTACATATAGGCCATATCTTCTTTATTGATTAGTCCATTGAAGGACATCTTGACTTTTTCCAGTTTGGCAATTGTGGTCATTGCTGCAATGGACATTGTGGTATCTATGGCCTTTCTTTTCACTGCATCTGTATCTTTGGGGTAAATACCCAGTAGTGCAATTGCATGGTCATAGGGTAGCTATATTTTCAACTTTTAGAGAAATGTTCACACTGTTTTCCAAAGTGACTTCACCAACTTGCATCTCCACCAACAGTGTAAGAGAGTCCCCTTTCTCTTCATCCTCTCCAATGCCTGCTGTTTCCTGTCCTGTTAATTTTGGCCATTCTAACTGTTCTAATGTGGTATCTCCATGTAATTTTGATTTGAATTTCCCTGATGGCTAATGATGATGAACATTTTTTTCATGTGTCTCTTAGCCATTTGTATGTCCTCTATGGAGAATTGTCTGTTCATGTCTTCTGCCCATTTTGTGATGTGATTATCTTTTTTTGGTTGTTGAGTTTGTGGAATTCTGTTATAGATTTTGGCTCTCAGCCCTTTGTCTGTAGTGCCATTTGCGAATATCTTCTCCCATTATGTGGGTTGTCTCTTTGTTTTGTTGACTGTTTCCTTTGCTGTGCATAAGCTTTTTATTTTGGGAAAGTCCCAAAAGTTCATTTTAGCTTTTGTTTCCTTTGCCTTTGGAGACATGTCTTGAAAGAAGTTGCTTTGGCCAATGTCAAAGAGGTTACTGTCAATGTGATCCTCTAGGATTTTGATAGATTCCTACCTCACGTTGAAGTTTTTCATCCATTTTGGGTTTATCTTTATGTATAGAATGAGAATGATGGAGTTTCATTCTTCTACATATAGCTTTCCAGTTTATCCAGCATCATTTATTGAAGAGATTGTCTCTTTTTTCCCACTGGATACTTTTATCTTGTTTTTTCAAAGATTATTTGACCATAGAGTTGAGGGTCCATATCTGGACTCTCTACTCTGTTTCATTGGTCTATATGTCTACTTTTGTGCCAGTACCATGCTGTCTTGGTGGTCACAGCTTTGTAACAAATCTTGAAATTAGGAAATGTGATGCCCCAAGTTCTGTTTTTGGTTTTCCACATTTTCTTAGCAATTGGAGCCTTTTCTGGTTTCATACAAATTTTAGGATTTTTTTCCAGCGTTTTGAAAATGGTGGTGGATTTTTTATCAGGATGACATCGAAAGTATAGATTTCTCTGGGCAGTATAGACATTTTAACAATGTTTATTTTTCTGCTCCATGACCATGCAATGTTTTTCCATCTTTTTGTGTCTTTAATTTCTTTTATGAGTGTTCTGCAATTCCTTGAGTACTGATCATTTACCACTTTGGTGAGTTTTATTCCAAGGTGTCTTATGTTTTTTGGTGCCAGCTACAGCCCTCCTGGGAATGCAGGTTTATGTCCATGCCTCTGGCAGTCAGATTCCACCAGTTGCTCCTCAAGACCCTTTGTTTTTTTTTTTTTTGTTTGTTTGTTTCTTTTTTTGTTTTTTTTTAAAGATTTTATTTATTTGACAGAGAGAAACAGCTAGAGAGGGAACACAAGCAAGGGGAGTGAGAGAGGGTGAAGCAGGCTTCCCACGGAGCAGGGAGCCCGATGTGGGACTGGATCCCAGGCCTCCGGGATCATGACCTGAGCCGAAGGCAGTTGCTTAACCAACTGAGCCACCCAGGTGCCCCAAGACCCTTTGTTTTTGAGTGCTTTTAACAAGACTCCAAGTTGATACTGGTCCCCAAGCACAGGGCACTTTAATATTAGGATATTACTTTCCAATGGGTCACTTCTGGTGGCTCCCTCCCCCTTCTGTTTATCCTCTGATATCAGTCTGAGCCATCCCACTCTGCTTTACCTCTCTACTGATTATCTTATGCCCCCATAGAGATCCAGGAGTATGCAATCTTACATTTCAAGCTGATTTCATGGGTGTTCAGAGTGTTCTGGTAGATATTTAGTGCACCTCAGGGGACCAGTTGAAACAGGGTCTCCTACTTCTCCGTCATCTTGCCCCAAGCCCCAACATCAACATTTCTCACAGAGATGGACCAAATAATCCTAAAATTTATATGGAACCAGAAAAGACCCATAATAGCCAGAAGAATTTTGAAAAAGAAAACCAAAGCTGATGACATCACAATGCCTGACTTCAAGCTGCATTACAAAGCCGTAATGGCTAAGACAGTATGATACTGGCACAAAAATAGACACGTAGATCAATGGAACCCAGAAAAGGAACCTCAACTCTATGGTCAACTAACCTTTCACAAAGCAGGAAAAAATATCCAATGGAAAAAAGATAGTCTCTTCAATAAATGGTGCTGGGAAAATTGGACAGCCACATGTAGAAGAATAAAACAGGATCATTTTCTTAAACTATACACAAAAATAAATTCAAAATAGATGAAAGACTTGAATATGAGACAGGAAGGAACCCATCAAAATCCTAGAGGAGAACACAAGCAGCAACCTCTTTGACCTCAGCCGCTGAGACATTTTGCTAGACAATTCTCAAGAGGCTTTGGAGAAAAAAAGCATAAATGAAGTATTAGGATTTATAAATATAAAAAGCTTCTGCACAACAAAGGACACCATCAACAAAAATAAAAGGAAACCTACAGAATGAGAGAAGATACTTGCCAATGATATAACAGATGAAGGGCTATTATCCAAGATCTATAAAGAACTTATCAAACTCAACACACAAAAAAACAAATAATCCAGTCAAAAGATGGGCATAAGACATGAACAGACATTTCTCCAAAGAAGACATACAAATGGCCAACACACACACACACACACACACACACACACACACACACACACATGCATGCGCACACACACACAAATGTTCCACATCACTTGGCCTCAGGGAAATACAAATCAAAACCACAATGAGATACCACCTCACACCAGTTAGAATGGGTTAAATTAACAAGACAAGAAACAACAAACGTTGGCAAGGATGTGGGGAAAGAGGAACTGTTTTACACTCTTGGTGGGGATGCAAGCTGGTAGAGCTGATCCAGAAAACAACATGGAGGTTCCTCAAGAATTTAAAAATAGAACTACTTTATAACCTTGCAATTGCAGTACTAGGTATTTACCTTATCGATACAAATGCAATGATCCAATGGTGCACCTGCACCCTCAAAATTCATAGCAGCAGTGTTCAGAATACCAAACTGAGGAAAGGGCTGAGATAACTCTTGACAGATGAATAAAGAAGATGTGGTAGGATGTGTGTGTGTGTGTGTGTGTGTGCGTGTGTGTGTGTGTGTGTTACTCATCCATCTGAAAGAATGAATACTTACCATTTACAACAACATGGATGGAACTGGAGAATATTAAGCTAAGTGAAATAATTAAATCAGAGAAACACAATTATCATACGGTTTCACTCACAGGCACGAGAGGCAAAACTGAATGGGAAATCATCAGAGAGGGAGAAAAACCATGGGAGAAACTTAACTGTAGGAATCGAAGTGATGATTGCTGGATGGGACGTGGGCAGGGAGATGGGCAATTGGGTGATGGGCATTAAGGAGGGCACATGATGTGATGAGCACTGGGTGTTATATGAAACCAATGAATCATGGAACACTACATCTAAAACTAATTATATACTGTATAGTGCTTATTGAATCTAAATACAAATAAAAGAGAATACTATGAAAATGACATAAGAACAAATTATAAAAATTAGACGAAGTGGACATAGTCTTAGAAATGCACAAAAAATCAAATTTGTCTCAAGAATAAAATCAAAATTTAAAAGATAGAAGTGGCTCAGTCATTAAGTGGCTGCTTCAGCTCAGGTCATGATCCTGGAGTCCCAGGTTCAAGCCCCACATCAGGCTTCCTGCTTGGCGGGAAGCCTGCTTCTCCCTCTCTCACTCCCTCTGCTTGTGTTCCCTCTCTAGCTGTGTTTCGCCTGTCAAATAAATAAAATATTTTTTTAAAAAATGAAAATAAAAGATGAAAGTAGATTAGGGAAACCCTAGGTGGGTTGCATCCTTAGAACACAGCTAGATAACTATCAAATCATTTTAAATATCCCAGAAATCAACCTGAAGACTGATATAACAAACTTCACAACTAAAGGGAGAGAAGAGACCACAGAAAGAAGAGGCAGTGTGGAGACCTAGTTTAAGGGAGAAACAAATCAGGGGTGCTGTGGAGGGGGAGGGAGCCCTCATCATGGAGAAGGGCAAGAGAAGTTAGACCACACAGAAGAATGAATAAGAACTTTTCCCAAAAACCATTGGCTTGGAAAAAGAGGGACTGGATTTCTTGAGTTCTTGCACCCAGCATGACTTAAATTCAGCCTGGATTTTTAAAGGAGAGCTGACTTGTCTGGGATAGAGCTCTGAGGGTACTACTCTGCACCTGGAGAGTCAGTCAAACAATCCCAAGGGGGAAAACAGCTTGGAAACAAACTGATATGAAAAATCCTGGGGCACATAGAGGAGAGGTTATTCACTCCTCTCAAATTGCTTCTCCGAGAAGCAGCCTTCACAGAGAGACCTCTGTGGAGACAAAGGAGCTGGCTGGCACCATTCCCAGACCCCATACCTCAGCATGAACACAGAGTCACCTGGGAAGCAGCCCAGCTTCAACTGACCAACTTGCATACACCAAACCCCACACCTCTCACTCTGGAAGAAATACCCTTCTTAGTCAGGCTTGCATCAGTCCCAACACCTTGGGCCTATTATCCCCCAGAGGACCAGCATAAGCACCTGCCCAAATCACATCTCCAAAGCCTGGACTTTTCATGGTCAGTAGGCTTGGCTGGGATACATACAGGAAGATATGGAACTGCTGCTTCTGGAAAGAGAGAGAGAGAGAGAGAGAGAGAGAGAGAGAGAGAGAGAGGCAAACAGCCTGGAAACAATAATCTGAAAAATGCATGAGGAACAGAATAGGTGATTATTCACTGTTTCTGGAGTGCTTCCATGAGAGTCAGCATTCATGGAAACCCCTCTCCATGACAAAGGAGATGGCTGGTGCCCTATTACTCCTCCCCCTGCCACCACTTAACATAAACACAGAGCCACCTGTGGATGTAGCACAGCATCCACACTGGCTGCGTAAGTTACATACACCAAACCAAATCCCCCCTGCACTCTGGCAGAAACATACTTCTCAATCAAGCTTGCTTCAGAACCTGTGGGGTGAGCCACTCCTTCAGAAGACCAGCACAAGCCCCTGCCCATACCATATCTCCTGACCAGAGAGTTCTTCAAAGCCACACTTCTAACAGGGGAATATCACGTCTCCTTTAACAAGCAGACCAAACTTATTCTTTGCCAATTTGAATACCTTTTATTTATTTCTATTGTCTGATTGCTCTTGCTAAGACTTTTAGTATTATGTTGAACAATAGTGGTGAGAGTGGGTACACTTGTCATGTTCCTGATCTTAAGGGAAAGGCTCAGATTTACACATTGAGAATGATATTTGCTGTGGGTTTTTCATAGATGGCTTTTGTGAAATTGAGGAATGTTCCCTCTATCTCTATATTTTAAACAGTTTTAATCAGGAAATAATGCTGTATTTTGTCAAATGTTTTTTCTGCATCAATTTAGAGGACCATGTGGTTCTTGTCTCTTCTCTTATTTATGTGTTCTATTACATTGATTGATTTGTGAAAATTGAACCACCATTGCATCCGACAGACAAATCCCACCTAGTTATGGTGGATAAACCTTTCAATGTACTCTTTGATCCTATTAGAATCTTGTTGAAAATTTTGGAATTTGTATTCTTCAGGGATATTGGCTTGAAATTCTCCTTTTTGATGGGGCCTTTGCCTGGTTTGGGGATCAAGGTAATGCTGGCCTCATAGAATGAGTCTGGAAGTCTTCCTCCTGTTTCTCCCTTTTTTTTAAATAGCATCAGAAAAATAGGTATTATTTCTTCTTTGAATGTTTGGTAGAATTCCCCAGGGACTCCATCAGGTCCTGGACTCTTGTTTTTTGGAAGATTTTGATCACTGCTTCAATCTCATCACTAGTTATTGGTCTATTGTGGTAGTCAATTTATTCCTGTTTCAGTCTTGGTAGTTTATAGGTTTCCAGGAATGCATCCATTTCTTCCAGTTGTTTAATTTATTGATATATAGCTGTTGATAATAATTTCAGATGATTGTCTCTCTTTCCTTGGTGTTAGTCATGATTTCTCCACTTTCATTCATAATTTTATTTATTTGGGTATTTTTTCTCTTATTTTTTTATTGTTACTTAATATTTTTTCCAGTGTTCTAAGATTCATTCCCCATTCCCCACACCAATAAAAAGACACAAGGTTGCAGACTAGATAAAATGACAGGACCCATCCATATGCTGTTTACAAGAGACTCATCTTGAATCTAAAGACACTTCCAGATTGAAAGTGAGGAAATGGAAGACCATCTTTCATGCCAATGGACCCCAAAAGAAAGCTGGGGTAGCGATTCTCATATCAGACAAATTGGATTTTAGTCTAAAGACTGTATTCAGAGACACAGAAGGACACTACATTATTCTTAAAGGGTCTATACATCAAGAAGATCTAACAATTGTAAATATTTATGCCCCCAACATGGGAGCAGTCAACTGTTAAATAAAATAAAGAATCACATTGATGCGAATACATTAATTGTAGGAGAACTTCGCACACCATTCTCACCAATGGACAGATCATCTAAACAGAAAATCAACAAAGAATCAAGAGTCTTGAATGACACATTGGACCAGATGGATCTCATAGATATATTCAGAACATTCTACCCTAAAAGAGCAGAATACTCATTCTTCTCGAGTGCACATGGAACTTTATCCAGAATAGACGACATACTAGGTCACAAATCAGGGCTCAACCAATACCAGAAGATTGATATTATTCCCTGTATATTCTCTGACCACAATGCCATGAAACTGGAACTGAACCACCATAAAAAGTTCAGGAGAAAATCAAACACTTGGAAGCTAAAGACGATCCTGCTCAAGAATATGTGGATTAACCAAGAAATCAAAGAAGAACTGAAACACTTCATGGAAACCAATGAGAATGAAGATACATCGATCCAAAACCTATGGGATACAGCAAAGGCAGTCCTAAGGGGGAAATTCATAGCCATCCAAGCCTCATTCAAAAAAATTGAAAAATCCCGAATACATCAACTCTCATTACACCTTACGGAACTGGAAAATCAACAAAAAATTAAACCAACTCCCCACACAATACGGAAAATAATAAGGATTAGAGCAGAGATGAATGAATCAGAAACTAGAGATACAGTATAACGCATCAACGAAACTAGAAGCTGGTTTTTTGAAAGAATCAATAAGATCGATAAAACATTGGCCAAACTAATCCAAAAGAAAAGGGAGAAGACCCAAATTAATAAAATTATGAATGAAAGGGGAGAGGTCATGACTAACACCGAGGAAATAGAAACAATCATCAAAAATTACTATCAACAATTATATGCCAATATATTTAACAACCTAGAAGAGATGGATACATTCCTAGAAACCTATTAACTACCAAGACTGAAACAGGAAGACATTGACAATTTGAATAGACCTATATCTAGTAATGAGATTGAAGCAGTGATCAAACACCTCCCCAAAAACAAGAGTCCAGGACCAGACGGATTCCCTGGGGAATTCTACCAAACATTCAAAGAAGAAATAACACCTATTCTCCTGAAGCTCTTTCAAAAAATAGAAACAGAAGGAAAACTTCCAGACTCTTTCTATGAAGCCAGCATCACTCTAATCCCCAAACCAGACAAAGACCCCATCAAAAAGGAGAACTTCAGACCAATATCATTGATGAATATGGAGGCCAAGATTCTCAACAAGATCCTTGCTAGCAGGATCCAACAATACATTAAAAAGATTATCCACCATGACCAGGTGGGATTTATCCCAGGGAAGCAAGGGTGGTTTAACACTTGCAAAACAATCAACATGATAGAACAAATCAATAAGAGAAGAGAGAAGAACCATATGGTACTCTCAATTGATGCAGAAAAGGCATTTGACAAAATACAACATCCGTTTCTGATCAAAACTCTTCAAAGTATAGGGATAGAGGGAACATTTCTCAACCTCATAAAATCTATCTTGTGGATGTTTCTACAAATTATTTTACTCTTCACTGGGTCTAGTTACTCACCAGTTCAGCCATCTGTGGATCTCCATCTTCATGCATAATACAGTCTTCTTCCTTTTCCTCTGTAGAAGAAACTCCAGTTCTTAGCCATACCCACTCATGTTGTTCAACTTTACCAAGCCTCTTGAGGTTAGTTTTGGTGTTTTAACAACAATGAGAAAGAACACAAAAACAGCCCCACCCTCACATGGACAAGATGTATATTTCTACCTCTATTCAATAGGTAGACTAATATACTGTTCTTTGCATGGCCCATGGTGAATGAGAAAATGTAAATAACCCACAAGGGAGCTGAATTGGGCTCACTGACCTTAATAATGAAGTACATTAATCAACTGAAATAATTTTCTATACAATAATAAGGCAATTTAATGGCCTTATCTGGAAATCCCAAGGAAAGATAACATGAAGAAAGGGGTTCCAAAACAGTTACTTTTCCCCTGAAAAAGAAGGGGTAGAAGGAAAGAGACTAGAACTTCTTACGAACCTACTTATCAGTCCCTGTGCTTATTACACACTTTCTCATATATTACCTTATTCTGCTATGAATGGATTCCAGATACAATATATAACCCTCAAGATTGACTCCACTTTATTCCTCACCATCCCCTATGTGTCATGCCTCCTTGGTTGAAGAGGATGAGTAACTCACATAGAGTAAACGTGGGCCAAATACTTAAGAGTATAATTACTCTTGCTGGAATCTTTATTACTGCATTTAATCCTTCTTTCAGCTTCCATGAGGCCCAGGTTCTCTTGCCCCCAGATAAGAGAGATGATAAAACAAGTTTCACAAATGGAAATTTCTTATCCACGGTCACACACTAGCAAATATCAGACCTGGAATTGGAACCACAGACTTTTGTTTTTTATTTTATTTTATTAGTGTTCCAAGATTCATTGTTTATACCCCACATGAGGTGCCCCATGCATTATGTGCCCTCAGTACCCACCACCAGGCTCTCCCATCCCCACACCCCTGCCCCTCCAAGACCCTCAGTTTGTTTCTGAGTCTAAAGTCTCTCATGTTTTGTTTCCCTCCCCAAATTACCCTACTTCCCATTTCCATTCATTCTCCTACTATCCTCTATATTGCTCCTTATGCACCACAAGTTAAGTGAAATTATGTGATACTTGACTTTCTCCACTTGGCATATTTCACTCAGCATAATCTCTTCCAATCCAGTCCATGTTGCTACAAAATTGGATATTCATCCTTTCTGATGGAGGCATAGTATTCCATTGTATATATGTACTATATCTTCTTTATCCATACATTTGTTGAAAGGCACTTGGCTCTTTCCACAGTTTGACGATTATGGCCATTGCTGCAATGAACATTGGGGTACATATGGCCCTTCTTTTCACTACATCTGTACCTTTGGGGTAAATACCCAGTAGTGCAATTGCAGGGTCATAGAGTATCTCCATTTTTAATTCTTTAAGGAATCTCCACATGTTTTGCACAGCGGCTGCACAAACTTGCATTCCCACCAACAGTGTAAGAGGGTTCCCCTTTCTCTGCAGCCTCTGCAACACTTGTCATTTCCTGTCTTGTTAATTTTGGCCATTCTGACTAGTGTAAGGTGGTATCTCAGTGTGCTTTTGATTTGAATTTCCCTGATAGCTAGTGATGCTGAACATTTTTTCATGTGTCTGTTAGCCATTTGTATAGCTTATTTTTTTTTGCCATTAGTATATCTTCTATGGAGATGTGCCTCTTCATGTTTCCTGCCCACTTTTTGATGTGTTCATCTTCATTTTGGATGTTGAGTTTGGCCGATGTCAAAGAGGTTACTGCCTATGTTCTCTTCCAGGACTTTGATGGATTCCTGCCTCACATTGAGGTCTTTCATCCATTTAAAGTTTGTCTTTGTGTGTGGTGAAAGAGAATGGTCTAGTTTCATTCTTCTATATGTAGCTGTCCAATTTCCCAGCACCATTTAATGAAGAGACTGTCTTTTTTTCCACTGGATATTTTTCCTGTTTTGTCAAAGATGATTTGACCATAGATTTGTGGGTCCATACCTAGACTCTATACTCTGTTCCATTGGTCTATTTGTCTGTTTTTGTGCCAGTACCATGCTGTATTGGTGATCACAGCTTTGTAATAAAGCCTGAAATAAGGTTATGTGATGTTACAGCTTTGTTTTTCTTCTTCAACAATTCCTAAGCGATTTGGGGTCTTTTTTGGTTCCATATAAATTTTAGGATTGTTTGTTCCAATGCCTTGAAAAGTGTTGGTGGAATTTTGATCGGAATGGCATTGAAAGTATAGATTGCTCTGTGAAATATAGACATTTTAACAATGTTTATTTTTCTGATTTATGAGCATGGAATGCTCTTCCATCTTTTTGTGTCTTCTTCAATTTCTTTCATGGGTGTTCTGTAGTTCATCGAGTACAGATACTTAACTTCGTTGGTTAGGTTTATTCCTAAGTATCTTATGTCTTTTGGTGCTATAGTAAACAGGATCAATTCTCTGATTTCCCTTTCTATTTTTTCATTGTTATTGTGTAAGAACGCAACCGATTTCTGTGCATTGATTTTGTAACCTGCCACATTACCAAAATTTGAATGAGTTCTGGTAGTTTGGGGGTAGATTATTTTGGGTTTTCCACATAGAGTACCATGTCATCTGCAAAGAGAGAGAGTATGGCTTCTTCTTTCCCAAGCTGAATACATTTTATTTCTTTCTGTTGTCTGATTGCTGTTGCTAGGACTTCTAACATTATGTTGAACAGTAGTGGTGAGAGTGGGCATCCTTGTCTTATTCCTGATCTCAGAGGGAAGGCTGTCAGTTTTCCCCCATTGAGAATGATATTCGCTGTGGGTTTTTCATAGATAGATTTTATGAGGTTGAGGAATGTTCCCTCTATCCCTATACTTTGAAGAGTTTTAATCAGGAATGGATGTTGTAATTTGTCAAATGCATTTTCTGCATCAATTGAGAGTACCATATGGTTCTTCTCTCTTCTCTTATTGAATTGTTCTATCACGTTGATTGTTTTGTGAGTGTTGAACCACCCTTGCATCCCTGGGAAAAATCCCACCTGGATGGTGGATAACCTTTTTAACATATTGTTGGATCCTGTTAGCAAGGATATTGTTAAGAATCTTGGCATCTGGGGCGCCTGGGTGGCTCAGTTGGTTGAGCGACTGCCTTCGGCTCAGGTCATGGTCCTGGAGACCCGGGATCGAGCCCCACATCGGGCTCCCTGCTTGGCTGGAAGCCTGCTTCTCCCTCTCTCACCCCCCCTGCTTGTGTTCCCTCTCTGGCTGTGTTTCTCTCTGTCAATTAAATAAATAAAATCTTAAAAAAAAAGAATCTTGGCATCGATATCCATCAGAGATATTGGTCTGAAGTTCTCCTTTATGATGGGCTCTTTGTCTGGTTTGGGGATTAGAGTGATGCTGGCTTCGTAGAAAGAGTCTGGAAGTTTTCCTTCCGTTTCTATTTTTTGAAAGAGCTTCAGGAGAATAGGCGTTATTTCTTCTTTTAATGTTTGGTAGAATTCCCCAGGGAATCCGTCTGATCCTGGACTCTTGTTTTTTGGGAGGTTTTTGATCACTGCTTCAATCTCGTTACTAGATATAGGTCTATTCAGATTGTCAATTTCTTCCTGTTTCCATCTTAGAACTTTATAGGTTTCCAGGAATGCATCCATATCTTCTAGATTGTTAAACTTATTGGCATATAACTGTTGATGATTGTTTCAATTTCCTTGGTGTTAGTCGTGATCTCTACCCTTTCATTTATAATTTTATTAATTTGGGTCTTCTCCCTTTTCTTTGGATTACTTTGGCCAATGGTTTATCGATCTTATTAATTCTTTCAAAGAACCAGCATCTAGTTTCACTGATATGTTCTACTGTATCTGTCATTTCTAATTCATTGATCTCTGCTCTAATCTCAATTATTTCGCATTTTGTGTGTGGGGTTTGTTTAACCTGTTGATTTTCCAGTTCTTTAAGGTGTAATGAGAGTTGTTGTATTTGAAATTTTTCTTTTTTTTTTTTTTTTTTGAGTGAAGCCTAGATGGCTATGCATTTCCCCCTTAGGACTGCCCTTGCCATATCCCATAGGTTTTGTATTGATGCATCTTCATTCTCATTGGTTTCCATGAAGTGTTTCAGTTCTTCTTTGATTTCCTGGTTGATCCACAGATTTATGAGCAGGATAGTTTTAGCTTCCTAGTGTTTGATTTTCTTCTGATCTTTTTGTTGTGGTTCAGTTCCAGTTTCAACGCATTGTGGTCAGAGAATATGCAGGGAATAATCTCAATCTTCTTGTATTGGTTGAGCCCTGATATGTGACCAGTATGTGGTCTATTCTGGAGAAAGTTCCATGTGGACTTGAGAAGAATGTGTATTCTGCTGTTTTAGGGTGGAATGTTCTGAATATATCTATGGATCCATTTGGTCCAATGTGTCATTCAAAGCTCTTGTTTCTTTGTTGATTTTCTGTTTAGATGATCTGTCCGTTGCTGAGAGTAGTATGCTAAGGTCTCCTACAATTAATGTATTCATATCAATATGATTCTTTATTTTGTCTAACAGCTGGCTTATGTAGTTGACTGCTCCCATGTTGGGGGCATAAATATTTACAATTGTTAGATCTTCGTGGTGTATAGACCCTTTGAGAATGATGTAGTGTCCTTCTGTGTCTCTGACTACAGTCTTTAGATCAATATCTAATCTGTCTGTTTTGAGAATCACTACCCCGGGTTTCTTTTGCAGTTTATTGGCATGAAAGATTGTCCTCCATCCTCTTGCTTTCAATCTGGATGTTTTTTGTTTGTTTGTTTGTTTGTTTTTGTTTTTGTTTTTTGCTTTAAATATATGTTTTTGCCTTAGTTATTCCATTTTATTATATATATATGTATAATAAAATGGAAGTGTTTTCTGATTCAAAATGTGTCTCTTGTAAACAGCATATGGATGGGTCCTGTCGTTTTTTCCAGTCTGCAACCCTGTGCCTTTTTATTGGAGCATTTCAGCCACTCACATTGAGAGTGATTATTGAAGATACGTTTTTATTCACATCATGTTGCCTGTGAAGTTCACGTTTCTATAGATTATCTCTGTAAATTTCTGTTCTGTGTCACCCTTGTGTTCGTTTCTCTTTTATAGAACCCCTCTTAGTATTTTTGTAGTGCTGGCTTGGTGGCTGCATAATCTTTTATACCTTGGAGGTCCTTGAAGCACTTTCTCTCTCCTTCCATTTTGAAAGCCAACCTTGCTGGGTACATTATCCTTGGTTGCATATTTCTCATATAATTTCCTGAATATGTCTTGCCAGCCCGTTCTGGCTTGCCAGGTTTCTGTGGATAGGTCTGACGTTATTCTGATGGTCCTCCCTCTATAGGTAAGGGATCACTTCTCCCTTGCTGCCCTTAAGACATATTTTTTGATTTTATGATTCATGAATTTTACAATTATGTGCCTGGAGGTTTTTCTGGCCTCATTGACCTTGGGGGTGTCCTCTCTGCCTCTAGGACACTAACACTTGTTTCATTCCCCAGATTAGGGAAATTTTCATCCATGATTTGTTCAATTATATCTTATAGGCTTCTCTCTCTCTCAGCTACTTTGGGGATTCCAATAATTCTGATATTGGAGCGTTTCATGTCATCATTGATTTCCCTAATTCTATTTTCATGGGATTGTAGCTGTTTGTTCTGAGACTTCTCTTGCTCCTCCTTCTTAATCCATCTGTCTTCTAAACCACTAATATGATCTTCAGCTTCACCTACTCTAGCTGTTAGAATATTTAAATTGGATTGCATCTCAGCCTTTCTAACCTCTTCCCGTTTGGCTTTCACTTCTGTCTTGTCACTATCTTGTCACTAATATTCTTTTCCATCTTAGCCATTGCTTGGACGATTACTACCCTGAATTTCATTTCTGTCATATTGTTTATGTTCATTTCCAGTAATTCTGTGACAGGGGTTGCAGTCTCTGTGTTTTTCTTCTGTTGGTTGTTCCTCCTTCTAGCCATTTTGCCAAGGGATGGTTGAGGGGTTGTAGAGCTGAATATATCAACCACTATCCACATGAATTGCTCGTTATAAGGTTTCAGAGCAATCAGAAGTCACCTCTGAAAAGTAAAAGAAAGAAAAAAGGGGGAGAAAAAGAGAAAGGAAGCAAGAAGAAAACCCGGCCAGAATGGGCCCCAATGGTAGAATTTATATGGTACAAAAGTACAACAGAATAAAGAAAAATACCATCAAGAGTAAAAGAAAGTTGAAGAGATAAAAATGCCAAGCCCATCCTAAATGACCCCCAAGACCATTATTTATATATTACAAAGGCAAAGACAATTACACAGAAACACTGACAGAAGAATAGGGTGGGACGGTGAGTGCAAACCCTCCTTGTGGGCAAGGAAAGTATTTCAGATCCTCCTGGGTTTGCCTTGTTATTATTGTTAGAGGAATCCACTTTCTAAAGATATAGGGAGATTAAAACTTGTTTGTACATAGGGTTAGTATTGAATAGGAATGAAGGATTACCTTGAAGCTTATAGTTATATGTATATTTAAAAGAAAAAAGAATAAAGTAAAGAAGAGAGAAGAGAGAAAAAAAACAGAAAAAAACACACAAACAAAGGAAGCAACAACAACAGAAAACACAGGTATTTGTTTGAAAATTTTTCAAGGTTAAAAGTTTTTATGGAGTGTTGTTTTAAGTATCACATTGTAATCATAAATGGGTTAAAATTAAAAGAACTAAAACCATGAGAATGAATTTTAAATTTAAAGTGAAAACTTTAAAAGTAAAAATAGAAACAAGTTAAAAAAGAAAATAAAGTGAAAAGCTGTATCTATAAAGTGTACAGCTTTTGGGGTAGTACCAGGATCTTAATATATTGCCTTTTCCCCAATGTTCGGGTTTTACAGTTTTAGTGTTGTCCTCTTGTTCTTCTGGCTTGCCTTCTGGGGGAGGGGTCTGCCGTGCTGTTTTTCAGTCCCTTTTACCTGGGCTGAGTCTCTCTGCCCCATTTCTAGGGGCTGGGCTCCATGGTAACCAGGTTTTCAGGCCTTTGTTCTCTGGAGGGTTTGTTCTTTTGTGGCTTTTTTCAGCTTTTCAGAAAATCAGGCCAGATCAGGATGTCTATGCCCAGACTTCCTTCCCAGAGAGAGCACTTAGCCAGCAACCCTCTGGATGGTACAGGGCTCACAGTCTCTCCCTGTATCTTCACCTTTGGCCAATTGTCACAACTGGTCACACCACAGCTGCTGGTCAGATTGGCACCCAAAGCCCCTGCTTTTTGTTTCACTCCCATGCCATGGAAACCACAACTTATTTCGGGCCATGCGACCTTGTCTCTGCCCAGAGAGTCTGTATTGCCCACCCACACAGGAGGTACTGAGATCCTGCGGCCCTGAAGGTCATGCTCAAGTCTGCAAAATAGTCTTCCCTGGGGGCTGCGCACCTGACCCAAGGGGCGGTAAAAAGCGATGGAAAAAAAAGTGACAGTTTTAAAGACATTCCGCTCCACCCCATTCCCTTACATGGCACCGGGGAGCACTTTCTTTCCACAGATCTACATCCCCGTTTCTCCTGCTGCCCCAAGGCTCTCTGTTTTTGCCTACTTTTAATCAGACCATCGTCTGCTGTTGTTCCCCAAACACAGAGCACTTTTGTTCTGGGATTTTGCTTTCTGATGGGTCGCCTCTGTGGGCTTCCTCCCCCACGTCCTTTTGTCTTTGGATATCACTCCTATCACTCCAAGCATTCCCACTCCACTCTACCTCTTTGTTTTTGCTCTTCTTCTCCTGTAGATATCCAGAAGTGTGAAATATTACATTTCAGGCTGATTTCATGGGTGCTCATAATGTTCTTGCAGTGTTTTTTGCAGATATTCAGCTCACTTCAGGGGACTCCCTGAAAGGTGGTCTCCCAGCTTTCCGCCATCTTGCCCCTCCCTGGAACCCCAGACTTCTGATACCATTTCCAGTCCTGTCTCTATTGTCCCTTGTAGGCATACTTAGATCCCTTAATTCTTGGGTACTAGGAATAGTATAACAGAGTTAAACATCAGGAACATTAAATAGGCAACCCAATGAAGCTGTGAGCTAAGGTTCCCAAAAGATCTTCAGACTGAGATAGTTTCATGCCTGAGAAATGGACTGAGAAATGTACCAAAGGCATCAAATTAAATCAAAGAGCTGGTGAATTAATTGTATTTTCATATAAAGGAATCCACGTTGTAAGACCAATGAATGTCAGTATGTCAGGCACACATTTTCTGTGCCATTAAAATGTTTTTGTTTGGTTCTTGCTTAACTGCTAATTGGAGAAGAAATAAAGTCTCAAAAGTGACAAAAAGTTCCCTGGAGTCTCCCCCATTTTCCCTAAATTCCATGAAATAAAAAGTGGCTGGTGGTACTTCAGCTTCATGAAATTGCCCACAATAAAGAACAAATGAAGGAGTTGGAAGAGCCAAATAAGACAAAAGGATCTATTTTTTTTTGCCTCACAATGAAATAAACTGATAGCCACAAGACCCTCAGCAATTTTTCCCTCTGTTTCTGTCCAAATCATTTGACATAAGACATAAAACCTCCACTGACACAGAGTCATGTATTCATACCTATACATACCTAATGCCTTCTACATGTACAGGTTTCCTACCTGATACTGAATCTTATGCCAGATACACTAATTAATCAACCTTATTGCATTAACTCTTCCAAACAACACTAGAGAATGAAGGTAATAATTGTTAATGTTCACTGACTAGTTACTGTGTTCCTGCCTCTATTCTCTAAGCTTTGCATATATTAACTCATTTAATCCTCACAACAAATCTATGAGGAAATTTTTACCATAATTCATCAATTTTAGATTCACTTTAAAAATTAATATCATTAAAATTTTAATGTCTTAATTTGCTCACCTATAAAATTTTAATATATCTTGTTTTCTTTTAACACCCTGTTTATCTTTCAAAACACATCACAAATTATACATTTGTTTGTTATTACATCTCTCATAAACTGTGAGCTCCTTGAGGGCATAATTTTGGTGTTCTTTAACTTTGTTCACTATCTCATCCCCAGCACTAAGTACACAGCCTAATGCACAGTGAGTGCTCAGAAAACATTGAATTAATTTATCACAGAACTAGTAAGTAGACACCAAACTGGAAAGGTTATTGGAATCATCCATATCATCCCTCTGCTTCTAGAAAGAAATGTTTACAAAATTGACCCACATTAATAAAGCCCTTTCCAGGAAATTTGATTCAATATCATTTATATTTGTTTTGTAAACTTTTCACACCTCCTTATCCTTCCTTCCCACCCTACCACTCCTGCTTTTATCATGATTTCCTTAATTGCCATCTCCTCAAAGAAGACATACCTGATTCCCTGATTAGATTCCTTGTTATCCTGTATGAGAGCAAATTTTTACTTTCTTTATACTACTTATCACAGTCTGTATTTATTTTGTATGACTCTGTTTACTTATTCATTGTCTACTTCACCCATGAAAACATAAGATCTATGTGGTCAGGACCTCATCTATCTTGTTCATTGCTGTATCTTTGTGGTGCCTGCCCTTGAGTAAGGGAGACACATGATAAGTCATAAATGTATAATATCTCAAGAAGAGTAAAATGTTATAAAGAAAAACAAAGTGAGGTGAGAGTGATACCGGTAGTTAAATGGCACAAATGGGGACTGTGAGGTTTGAAGAAGGACATGTAGGGGCACAGATAAGCAGACATAAAAGTGAGAAACAGTGTGATGAAAGCAAAGGAGATATAAAAAGGAATGGGATGTCCCAAAGGAATCTGGCAAAGAGCCTTTCTATATCCTTTTATTGCTCAGATTGGAGGAGAAAAGAAGCTGGAGCATCTACCCAACTGAATGTCCTAAACTAAGAACAGCAGCAAGGGACTCAAGCTACCCATAAATACCTCTTAAACCAGAGGCCAGTGAGAGACCTCTTAGGACATTTAGGACTCAGCATATCCACAAATGGGCTGTTGGAACTTAGGTAAATCTTTGCAACTCTCTTCTCTGTGCCTTCTGGATCTGTAATATGTGGGATTTAGGTTATCTGGTCTGTTTGGGTTCTTTTGAACAGAACATTCCAGAAGTCTAGGAAACCTTAACAAGTCCATTCCCTGGCCCTGTTTCTTGGGATCATTGGCAACTGTCCATTTATATCTGCCTGTAAAGAGAACCTTGTTCTTATATATCATTCTCTGTCTACATGGAATCTGGCTTCCCAATTCTGGCTGAAAGGATATGGGAGGAGCAGGGAAGGGCGCTATCACATGATGACAGAGCAGGAGTTTTCCATCTAATGAGTAATGAAGTGGAAAATACACAGATTATGGACATTATCTTGCTACTGACCACATTCTGGGCCCCTTTCAAAGTTTAGGGTGAAACAGAAGAATGGGAGCCAGTACAAAGGGTAAATAATATATCTGAGGATAAATTCTTCTCATAGTAGCTCTGAGATTTGGGGTAAATTCTGAGGAACAGACTTTCTAAGAAAACTTCATCTTTTCTCACAGCATCTAGAGGGCATGCCAAGCTTTACAAAGGTGCAGAGACCAATTCTTGGCATTAGGTTAGTACTGACTTTGGGTAAAGGTAGACAAGCCTTCTCAGCATTGCAAAGGGCTTGCCCTCCATTATCTCCCCAGATTATTGCTAAGTAATTCCTAAGAGATTAAAATAATAATTGCAAACCCCCATATCTTAAAGTAGAAAAAGTGAAATTTGGGAAAAATGGATGATTTTCCCAAGGTCTGAGCTGGGGCCAGGCTCTAGGCTCACCTTCCATTACATTGTGCTGTCTGTGGGCTTCAAACCAGCCAAATCCCTCTCTTTAACTCTTTTTAGTCACCAACGTGCTGCTACTACCTAAGTTTATAATGAGAAGTTATTGAGAGCAGTATCACTAAATTTAGAATGCATAAGTTGGAAAAATGCCTAAAGACCATCTAACTAGAGGTTCTCATGGAATACCCAACATGTCTAAGGGGATTCATTATATTCTCAGCAGTGAGGGGTGAGAGATGGTAGGAATAATGTCCATGATTCTCAATGACTAATGCATCAGAATCACATGGTACAGTGAAGAAAAGCAGTGGAGTTGCATGTTATTTGGAATCGGGGAAATTTGGATTCTAGAGTTAGCATGTAAAGGAAAAGTAAAAATTGGTCAAAATTCCCCTTAAAAATCTCTTATGTCACCAAGACTTAGGTGGGAATGTACAAGCTCCCCCCAAAAAACAAGATTTCATTTCTGTTTGTTTCTCTGTATATTTTGGCTATGGCTTCTCTTCTCTCCCTGGGTCAGTGGAGATCAGTTTAAATTGGGAAAAGAGTGACAAAGTAAATAATGCACATATTATTCTTTTGCCAAACAACCAACAATTTTATGTGTATATGGTACAAAAACACTGTAAGAAGGGGAATTGTTCCTTTTATTCTACCTTTACATGCACAGCCTTCCTTGGAATTGAACTGATCAGAAGAGGCTCCAATACTATATACATTCCATGTATCTATCCTACCACATTTCTTGATACCTATCACAATCAACTGCTTGGATAGTCTATTTTGCCTATACTTGGTCCTAGGCCCAAGAGATCATTAAAATTGCTTCTCAAAACAGCCCTGTAGGGTAGCCAGATCATGATTCATTATCCTTATTTTACAAAGAAAGAGACTATAGCCAAAGTTACACAGTGACAGAGCAGTCCTGGTTTTCTTTTCATTGTTCTTTCTACTATACCATCCTCTCTGGACACATAGAACAGTGGCTGCAACTTATGCAGCACTTATTCTTTGCCAAACTCTGCACCAAGCAATTGGCATTTAGTTGTTGAACTGAGAAGATGGTTGGTAATATTTGCTGAATTAATTGAAGATAGAAGTCTGAAATTGGTTAGATGAAATAAGAGCATATACTGGGAAACTTATGGTGGAAATTTAAAGGAAAAAAAAGTGGAAACACTTTCAATTGGATTCACTGGAAAACAGTGTGATGCTGAGGACACAGGACATGAGTTTGTTGTTGTTGTTGTTGTGGTGGTGGTGGTGGTGGTGGTTTAATTTATATTTTATTTGTTTTTTCAGTGTTCCAAGATTTATTGTTTATGCTCCACACCCAATGCTCCATGCAATACATGCCCTCCTTAATACCTACCATCAGGCTCGCCCATCCCCCCACACTCTCGCTTCCAAAACTCTCACTTTGTTTCTCTGAGTCCATAGTCTCTCATGCTTCCTCTCCTCCTCTGATTCAGCCAGTTTACTTTTCCTTTCAATATCCTAATTTCCTCCATGTTAATCCCTATTCTCCATAAGTAAGTGAAACCATATGATAATTGAATTCCTTACTTGGCTTATTTCACTCAGCATAATCTCTTCTAGTCCCATCCATGTTGATACAAAAGTTGGGTATCCATCCTTTCTGATGGAGGTGTAATATTCCATTGTATATATGGACTATATCTTCTTCATCTATTCATCTGTTGAAGGGCATCTTGGCTCTTTCCACTGTTTGGTGATTGTGGCCATTGTTGCTATGAACATTGGGGCACATATGGCCCTTCTTTTCACTACATCTATATCTTTGGGGTAAATACTGAGTAGTGCAATTGCAGGGTGATAGGCTAGCTCTATTTTTAATTTTTTGAGGAATCTCCACACTCCACAGGTGGCTTCCCCAACATGCGTTCCCACTAACAGTGTAAGAGTGTCCCCCTTTCTCCACATCCTATTCAACACTTTTTTCCTGTCCTGTTAATTTTGGCCATCCTTTTTTTAAAGATTTTATTTATTTATTTGACAGAGAGAGATCACAAATAGGCAGAGAGGCAGGCAGAGAGAGAGGAGGAAGCAGGCTCCCTGCCTAGCAGAGATCCTGATGTGGGCCTTGATCCCAGGACCCTAAGACCATGACCTGAGCTGAAGGCAGAGGCTTTAACCCACCGAGCCACCCAGGCGCCCAATTTTGACCATTCTAACTGGTGTAAGGTGGTATCTCAATGTGGTTTGATTTTAATTTCCCTGATGGTTAATTATGATGAACATTTTTTCATGTGTCTTCTAGCCATTTGTATGTCTTCCATGGAGAAGTGTCTGTTCATGACCTCTGCCCATTTTTGATGTGATCAGCTTTTTTTTCGGTGTTGAGTTTGAGGAGTTCTTTATAGATCTTGGTTATTAGCCCTTTGTCTGTAGTGTCATTTTCTCCCATTCCGTGGGTTGCCTCTTTGGTTTGTTGACTGTTTCCTTTGCTGTGCATAAGCTTTTTATTTTGATACAGTCCCAAAAGTTCATTTTTGCTTTTGTTTCCTTTGCCATTGGAGACATCAGGTCATTATCTCAAGGTCCTGGGATCGAGTCCCACATCAACCTCTCTGCTTGTTGGGGAGCCTGCTTCCTCTTCTTTCTCTGTCTGCCTGTCTGCCTATTTGTGATCTCTCTCTACCAAATACATAAATATAATCTTTAAAAAAAGAAATAAGTTGCTGTGGTCAAGGTCAAAGACATTACTTCCTATGTTCTCTTCTAGGATTTTGATAGATTCCTGCCTCTCATTGTGGTTTTTCATCCATTTTGAATTTATCTTCGTGTGTGGCATAAGAGAATGGTTGAGTTTCATTCTTCTATTTGTAGCTGTCCAATTTCCCAGTGCTATTTCTTGAAGTGACTGCCTTTTTTCCACTGGATATTTTTTTGTGCTTTGCCAAAGATTATTTGACTATGGAGTTTCAGGTCCACATCTGGACTTTCTACTCTGCTCCATTGGCTTCTGTGCCTGTTTTTGTGCCAGTACCATGCTGCCTTGGTGATCACATCTTTGTAATATTGCCAAACTGTGGAAAGAGCCAAGATGCCCTTCAATAGACTTCTTTTTCCTTAAAAGAATATATGGTCCATATATACAATGGGATATTATGCCTCCATCAGAAAGGATGAATACCCAACTTTTGTATCAACATGGATGGGACTGGAAGAGATTATGCTGAGTAAAATAAGCCAAGGAGAGGAAGGCAATTATATGATTTCACTTACTTGTGGAGCATAAGGAGTTACGTGATGACATTAGGAGAAGGAAAGGAAATGTGAACTGGGGTAAATCAGAGAGGGAGATGAAGCATGAGAGACTTCGGACTCTGAGAAACAAACTGATGGTTTTAGAATGGAGGGGATGGCAGTATGGGGGAGCCTGGTGGTGGGTATTAAGGAGAGCTTGTATTGCATCGAGCATTGGGTGTGGTGCTAAACAATGAATTTTTGGAACACTGAAAAAATAAAACAAAATAAATTATTAAAGGGGTTCCTGGGTGCCTGGGTGGCTCAGTTGATGATCCCAGAGTCCCAGGATTGAGCCCCTGCTTGGCGGGAATCCTACTTCTCCCTTTCTCACTCCCCCAACTTGTATTCCCTCTCGAGCTGTGTTTCTCTCTGCCAAAAAAATAAAATCTTTTAAAAAATTAATTAATTAATTTTTTAACAAGCGAGGAGGCAAGACACATAAAAGGCATGCAGCTTAAGAGACTTGGTATAAAAAGGAGCACCTCATTTAAAAATTGGTGTAGCAGGGACTTGGGAAAAGAGAAAGTTCTAAAGCGAGATTAGTATCCAGAAAAAAAAGATGGATTCCTAGGAGAGAAGAGAAATTCAGCAAGCAAGGTAGGTCCAGGGACTTAAGGATAGAGAACCTAAGAAAATTGTGTGGCCATTGAAGAGGCTTTCAGGTAAGAAGTTTCACCCCAGGAAAGGCTTTAAACCCCAGCTTTGTCTCCATCTTTTTCTTTTTTTCTTGTCCCCACTCCCAAGCACGATGGGCTGGAATGTCTCTGGTCTAAAGATGTGATATATAAGGAGATCTTAAGGATGGTATTGGGTGAAGTCACATCTCCTCCCACTCCAGCTTCAAGGTCTTATTAATAACTTCCCTCCCAGGGTGCCTGGGTGACTCAGTCAGTTAGGCATCTTCCTTTGTCTCAGGTCATGATCCCAGAATCCCTGGCTCCATCTACCCCTCCGCCCTTGTACTCTGTCTCAATCTCTCTCTTTCAAATAAATAAAATCTTAAGAAAAAGAACTTCCTTCTCCCCAATTCCTCTTTTTTTTGTTGTTTTTGACCTCGGCTACCCACACTGGCCTTAATCCTTAAAGGAATACTGGCTACTGTTTTAAGTGATTTATGGAGTGTCCTTGATTTTTTTCAGCTACTATCCTGAAATTTTATACTCACTTCTTGAGGATAAGTTTATTTTTTAGGTACTTTATTAATATCTCATTGTTATTATTATTATAACCACTGCTATCAGCATGTTACCTAAAATATAAACATATTAAGGAAAAGTGATATCATATAATAAGACAAAGCCAAAAGCAGTGTATTATCTAGTTGTGTTGAACTTGGATGTGCTGAAATAATTCATTTTTACCATTTTGGCCTCAGTTTCTTCATCTGAAATTTTCTATGTCATTCTGGGATTCTGTAAACCAGTTTCTGGGTAGCACATTTACTTGTCTAGCTCAGGGTGTCAGTTAGGGGAGTCAAGGCAATTGCTAGCACTCATAGCAGCTTATTGCCCCCTCGTAAAATCCGGAGAGCTTTCCAGATAGTCTCACTGCCAAATAATACTACTGATCTTGTCTGGGCCACTAGAGGCTTCTGGGAATCCAAGGTTTGGTCCAGATGCAAGAAGATTCTGCTTCCCCACTGGGCTTTGTGGTCTGATAGTCACTGATCCCTCCACCATATATTATATCAGTGAGTGAGACAAGTTACTGTTTGATTGCTTATGTTACTGATCACCACTCAGAAGAAAGTTCAGATGTCAAGGAAGCCGACTCTGGGGGACCTTGAGCACCCCATTATCTCCAATATTGACCTCATAGTCATGTGCCTTTACATGGGGCATCTGGAAAACTCCAGGAATCTTCATTTAGTTTGCCTATAAATGATTTCTGAAGAATTACACTGTTACCAGGTAGTGTAATGCTCTCTCAGTTGCTCTAATTCCACAGGCACCTTTATTTATTAAACAGGTCGTCTCAGCTAGATTTTTTTTTCCAGAGACTTAGGGATAAAATATTTGTCCCCTCGTTCTTTATATTCCCTACCAGAAACCTGTGCATTTGGTGGTAGCTGCCAAGGAATAGGAGATCCCTTGGTGGACTGTATCGTGCTGCTGATACAAACACAGGGAGAGAGTCCCAGAAGGACTAAGATTTGTTGATGGATTTTACTTGGGATCTAAATGTCTATAAATTGTGTGGATGACATTTTCAAATGAGCACTACTTCTTAGTTTATAGTTAAGTACCCTGGGAAAATTATGGATATTCTGAGCTTGACTAGTCCCTGGGCACAGTTTTGCCACTGATAAGCAAGGGTGAACACCTTGACCCATGAATGTATCTTTATATTTTCTCAGTTCCAACCAGTTCCAAACAGAGCCAACACCCCGTGCTCTAGATATTTTTATCCTTCCCACCCCCACAGCTTAGATAACAGATGCGTGCTCTACCCATAGATTCATGGGAGAGAGAGAAATAAATCATCCCTCTCCCCACTTTTACCTCTCAAGGAAAATACCTCAAGGATAAATTAGAGCCCATCCAATCTTTCTAAACGGAAAGAGCAACTAATATTTAGTCTTCAATCTCTCTTCACGTCCTCCCCTTACCTGCCATACATTTAGTTAGAGTGAGTCCAGACAGCAACTTAATGGATGTCAAATCTAGAAGAAAACTAGACTGTCTTACTTTTATAAGGAAAACTGAGATTTTGAAAAAGAATTTTTTTCAGTTACCTGTTAGTGGCAGAGTAGTTTGTGGAACCTGTAATACCATGCCTTTCCTTCTCAGCACCATTCCTCTCACACACCCCTATGTGCAACTCTGAGGATTCTCCAGTACTGTAATTATTTATTCAGACTGAAATGTTAAATGTTTTTCTTCCCAGGTGGAGTATCCCTGAAATGAGGCCCTCAGGAAAGGCTATCCTTAGTTAAAGGACTAAATCTACCAGGTACCTATCAGAGCAGGTGTCTGGTATCTGGTATCTTGTCTGAATAACAGGCTAAGAGGGATTGAAATGGGGGAAGAGAAGTGAGGCAGGGTGTAAGGGGACCCAAGGAGGAGGAACATAGACAATGTCTTCACTTTGACTTAGATTGAATAAAACACACTCAGCTCATGTATGACCTGCATCACAGACAGTTCACTCTGTACATCTCTTCCTTATAAAGCCCTCCTCCTGAAGCCATCCCTAAAAAAGCTACTTCAAACAGGAGTGAAAGGATAAAAAAGCCAAGGTAAACATTCATATTACCTTATCCTTCACCTGCCACACCTTTCAAGAAGCCTACACACACACACACACACACACACACACACACACATTTTATCACTTACTTTGGCATGGACTGGATTTTTCCTCCTGAAACAAGTTATTTTTCCTCTGTAGTTATGACCCTGTGGCTTTCTTTACCAGAGAAGGCATAAGAGTTGGACAAGGAGATAAGCAGTAAAGCTTTGAAAATTTCTAGGGTTTATGTTTTTTTTTAATCTTGTTTTGTTTTTTTATAAGAGGGTATTATGTATAAATGGGATCTACTTATACACAGGTTTTTCAGAATCTCCTCTAGGCCCTGAGTTCTGGTCCATTGTGCATATCATCTTGGTAATGCTCTACCCTGGGAACAGAAATATAAAGGCAAATACTTACCTTTCTTGCTATGATGTGACTTCTGTGTAATTATGCAAGTGAATGGTGGTGTGTAAGTTCATGGATGTATCTGTGGCTATGATCATTTGCACAGTCAGTTGCACAAGTATGTGTGTTCATATTTCAGCTAAAACTAGTATTATTAACATTGCAGTTTAACTTTTGGCATGAATGAAAACAAACTTCCAAAGACCAAAATGATGTGGAACAAAATTAATTTATTCTGACTTCTCTAAGTACTGCAGAAAGGGTCTGTGTGTGCCTCAGTGATGGCAGACACAATCACACACCCCACATCACTAGAGAATATATTCTTATAGGGACACTATAGCTGTTTATGTAATATTGTGGCTCTAGAAGTAGCAACAAATTCTGTTTAGAGACTGGATCCTTGAAAATGTCTGGGATTAACTAGAATTCTAGGAATCTTAGTTCTTATTTTGGCTCTTGAACATATCACTATGTGATTATAGGGAGATATCTTTAACTCTTCAGATCTGTTTTCCCCCTATCTGTGAACTTGGGCTGATTAACTTAGCTTTCCTTTTCTCACAAGGCAAAGTATACAACATAATACCTGACATAGGGTAGGGCTTAATATATAACAACTGTTATTCTGTGGAGGGCAAAGGCTATTTCCTCCATTAGCCACCACATCCCCTGTTCAATTTTCTCCCTGGAGGAAACCTAACTTCATGGTCCCGTGCTTGTTAAACTCCTGTCGAGGTGGTCAGAGTGAGTGGCAGGGAGATAAACTCGTTGTTAAAATCACTTTGAGTGTAAAAAGGTCCTAACTCCACCAAGTTAAGAGCAGAAAGTATTAGCATCAGCCCTTTCGTGCTGGAACCTCTACCCAGGTGTATATGAAGTGGTGTTATTACTTTCTGTTTGCTTCCTTGTGATGGCAAAAGCACTTCTTCAGGCTTGTCCTCCCAGAAATTCCCCTCCTTCCACCTTCTCCCAGACATCTCCATTCACCTGCTCACAGATTTTTTTTAAGTCCTTTCACTGTATACATGAAAAAGCCAATGCTTAGACCAGCCATCCATGTCAATGAAGTTATCACTGCTCTTAACCCTATGAGTCCTAGATATTTCAGTAAGAATGATATTATTAAGAAAGAAGATGATGTGTCTGTGCCTTTAATTGAATTGCTTCTCTTCTCTGTCTCAGTTTATTCATCTGTAATATGGCACTGATCACTTCCACTTCATTGCCTTACAAGGTCTCATGAGGATCAAATGAGACAAAACGTGGTTTTTGTGAACCCAAAAAGCACAGACCTGCCAGGGGCCAACCCCAGCAACAGTCAAGGCTTCCAGAAGGTGGGGACGGTGTCGGCGATACAAAATGAGAGAGCCCTGAAGATTCTTTTCCAATCACCTGCCAGGCATTTCTGCCTTGCTGGCTCTCAGTGTCTTTATTTATAAGCAACAAGTTAAAAATTCTCATGAAGGAAATAAATTTTTTAGAGAGTGATTTTTGATTGTACAGTGTCTTTATTAGAGAAACATAGTGCTTTGATCAGTGAAACATGTTTTTGCAAGTGCATCTATCTACAATTCAGAGTTAACACCTTAAACCAAACCAAGGACATGTTATTCAGTAAGGTTTTTTACAGTTTCTTCTATTTGGTGCCTAGGCAATAAAGGGTAGACTAATAATATGGTGTTTTTTAAGCAGGTCTTACCAACAAGAATGCAACTGAAAGATTTAGATGAGTTATGTACAAAGTTTTAGCTACATTATTAATACAATGACCAAAAGTTAGTCTGTCTGGCATCAAGGAGAAAGATAACTTATTTTGCAAAGGTAAAAGCACTTGCTCAAGCCTGTTTTCCATGACTGGGTACAGAGCTCTTTATTTATGGATATTTTGTGCGTGTGGCAATGTCCTTGTTAGTACAGCTTTATTTCTTATATTAAGCCTTTTATTTAACCATTTAAGAGCATTGACAATCTCCTCCACAGAGCTGCAGGATATTTAATATTAAGCTAGGTTTAATGATGGTAAGTAGAAACAAAAGTATTTTGCTACATATCAGACATGATTTTCAAATTTCAAGCATTCTGTACAAAGAATGGAAAACAAGCAGGGTGGAGAAAATACTGCCCCATGCAAACTCCTCGCACTTTGTGGGAGGGTCAGTGTTCCATACCTTGCAGAGGGAAATCACCTAATTGACCATGCAGGTGGCTCACAGCACAGCCCAAATATTTATTCTCAAGTCTAAGAAATGAGAATCAACATAAAAGAAGCATGTGGGGAGGGAAGAAGATGGAGGAAGGCCAGGTGACCGCATTTTGGGGAGTTCCCTGAAGTGAGCTCAATTCCAGCAAAAAAAACCCAAAACACTACAGGACCACTGTGAGCACCCATGAAATCAGCCTGAAATGTGATATTTTGCACTTCTGGATCACCACAGGAGACAAAGGCCATCCGCAAAAAGGTAGAAACAAGTGAGAGCGAACGGAGGCTTACCCCCAGAGACAGGGGTGTGGGGGAGGAAGCCTGCAGAGCTGAACCATTGAAAGCAAATACCCCAACATGAAAGTGCTCCGTGTGTGGGGAATAACAGCAGATTATGGTCTGATTCGGGTCGAGACAGAACCGGGAACACAGCAGAGCCTGTAGCAAGGCAAGGAGACTGTTTTTTCGCTGCCGAAGTGGGGAGACGGGGACCCGCAGGGACAGAGAGTGCCCTGTGAGGTACAAAATCAGTTTTTCCTCAGCAGCAGTGGGGAGACAGGAATCTGCAGGGAGAGGAAGTGCCCCACAGCTCCAGGGAACTTCGAGGGGCTGGGGTGCGGAGTCGGTCCCCCCACTGCTTAAGCCAGAGAAGCAGGGCTTCGCGGCACGGGGAACTCAGCAAGAGCGGCAGGCGTGGATTCTATTTTTCCACCACAGCCTTTCTCCACCCTGTGGGCCGGGAGCGGACCCCCCAGGGAAGGCGATTTGGCAGACTTGTGTGGTACCGGAGGGGCCGCGGGTCCCGGGGCACAGACAAGGTCACGCGATCCAAAAGGCGTTGTGGTTTTGAGATGCGGGAGTGAAGCGACAAGCGGGAGCGTGGGCAGAAATCAATCCAGGATCTGCACCTGCCCGGGTGTGACAGGCTGCCAACCGGGAGGCAGGAAAGAGCCCCTCTCTGTGTAGAGGCTCTCTCTGGGAGGGAGGTCTGGGTGCAGACATCTTGCTCCAACCTGACTTCCTCAGCAGCTGAAAAAGGACCTAAAAGAACAATGCTCTGCCACCAGAGAATTGTAACCTGAAAACCTGGTTACCATTGAGACCAGCCTCTAGCAAAGGGGCGGAGAGATGCATCCCAGCTAGAAGGACTGAAACAGCGCTGCAGGCCCCACCCCCAGAAAGCAAGCCAGAAGATCAGGAGGACAATGCTCAAACTGCAAAACCCCAAATCAGGAGAAAGGCAATGTATTAAACTCCTGGTACTGACTACAAGTACCAAAAGCCCTACAACTTATTGATACAGTTTTCCACCTTATTTGCTTTTTAAAAAACTTTTTTCTATTTTTACTTTTAAAGCATCCATTTTAAATTAAAATACATTCTCACGGTTTTTCTTCTTTCAATTTTAACCCCCTTTTTTATCACAATGTGATACTCAATAAAATACCCCATAACATTTTTTTTACCTTGAAATTTTTTCAAACACACTCCTGTATTTTCTGCTCTTGTTGTTGCCTCTTGTTTCCCTGTTTGCTTTCTCTGTTTTCCCTTTCTTCTCTCCTCTTTCCTTTATTCTCTCTTTTATGTGTACATGTAGTTATAAGCCTCAAGTCAATCCCACATCCCTATTAAATACTACCCCTATATACAACCAGTTCTAATCTCCCTATGTCTTTAGAAAGTGGGCTCCTCCAACAATAATAATAAGACAAACTCAGGAGTGTCTGAAATGCATTACTTGCCCACAAGGAGTGTCTGCCCTCACCTTCCCACTCTAGTCTGTCAGTGTATCTGTGTAATTGTCTTTCCATTGTATTATATAAATACTGGTTTTGGGGGTCGTAAAGGTTGGGCTTCACTTTTTGATCTCTTCATTTACCCTTGATAACCCTTTTCTTTACCTTGTAACAGTTTTCTACCATATAAATCCTACCACTGTGCCCCACTCTGGCAGGGGTTTCTTTTTTTGCTTCATCTCTTCCATTTTCTTTTTTCTTTCTCCTCCCTTTTCATTGGTGAATTCTGGTTGCTCCAAAACCTTCCAAGGACCAATCAACCTAGATAGTGGCTGATATATTTAGCCATACACCCCCTCAACTCCTCCTCGCCAAAATGACTCAGAGAAGGAACACCCAACAGAAGAAGAACCCAGAGACTGCAACCTCAGTCACAGAATTACTGGAAATGAACATAAAGAATATGACAGAAATGGAATTCAGGGCAGCAATCGTCCAAGCACTGGCTAAATGAGAAAAGAACATTAGTCTCAGATGGAAGCCATAGTAACAGAAGTGAAAGCTGAGGTCAGAAAGGCTATGGATGAGATGCAATCTAATTTAAATATGCTAACAGCCAGAGTAAGTGAAGCTAAAGATTGTATCAGTGATTGAGAAGAAAGATGGATTAAGAAGGAGGAGCAAGAGAAATCTTGGAGCAAACAGCTAAAATCCCAGGAAAAAAGAATAAGGGAAATAAATGATGTCATGAAATGCTCCAATATCAGAATTATTGGAATCCCTGAAGGAATTGAGAGAGAGAGAAGCCTAGAAGATATTGTTGAACAAATCATGGATGAGAATTTCCCAAATCTGGGGAATGAAACTAATGTTCATCTCCTAGAGGCAGAGAAGACATCCCCCAAGATCAATGAGGCCAGAAAAACCTCGAGGCACCTAATAGTAAAATTCTCGAATCATAAAACCAAAGAATATGTCTTAAGGGCAGCTAGGAGAAAGCGAACCCTTACCTAGAGAGGGAGGACCATCTGAATAACGTCATACCTTTCCACAGAAACCTGGCAAGCCAGAAAGAGCTGGCAAAACATATTCAGGAAGTTACGTGACAAAAATATGCAACCAAGGATAATGTATCCAGCAAGGTTAACTTTAAAAATAGAAGGAGAAATAAAGAGCTTCCAAGACCGCCAAGGTCTAAAAGATTATGCAACCACCAAGTCAACACTACTACAAGAAATGCTAAGAGGGGTTCTATAGAGGAGAAATGAACCCAAGAGTGAAACAAAACAGAAATTTACAGAGGTAATCTATAGAAACATGAACTCCATAGGCAACATGATGTCAATACAAACATATCTATCAATAGTACCTCTCAATGTGAATGGCCTAAATGCTCCTATAAAAAGACACAGGGCTGCAGACTGGATAAAACAACAGGACCCATCCATATGCTGCTTACAAGAGACTCATCTTGAATCTAAAGACACTTCCAGATTGAAAGTGAGGGGATGGAAGACCATCTTGCATGTCAATGGACCCCAAAAGAAAGCCGGGGTAGCGATTCTCATATCAGACAAATTGGATTTTAGTCTAAAGACTGTAGTCAGAGACACAGAAGGACATTACATCATTCTTAAAGGGTCTACGCATCAAGAAGATATAACAATTGTAAATATTTATGCCCCTACCATGGGAGCAGCTAACTACATAAGCCAACTGTTAAACAAAATAAAGAATCATATTGATGCAAATACATAGTTGTAGGAGATCTTAACAACCACTCTCAGCAATGGACAGATCATCTAAACAGAAAATCAACAAGAATCAAGAGCCTTGAATGACACATTGGGCCCGATGGATCCCATAGATTTATTCAGAATATTCCACCCTAAAACAGCAGAATACTCATTCTTCTCGAGTGCACATGGAACTTTCTCCAGAGTAGACCACATTCTAGGTCACAACTTAGGGCTCAACCGATACCAGAAGATTGAAATTATTCCCTGCATATTCTCTGACCACAATGCTGTGAATGTGGAACTCAACCACCATAAAAAGTTCAGGAGAAAATCAAACACTTGGAAGCTAAAGAAGATCCTGCTTAAGAATCTGTGGAAAACAAGGAAACCAAAGAAGAACTGAAACATTTCATGGAAACCAATGAGAATGAAGATACATTGATCCAAAACCTATGGGATACAGCAAAGGCAGTCCTAAGGGGGAAATTCATAGCCATCCAAGCCTCACTCAAAAAATTGAAAAATCCCGAATACACCAACTCTCATTACACCTTAAAGAACTGGAAAATTAACAAAAAAATAAACCAACCCCCCAAACAAGGCGGGATATAATAAGGATTAGAGCAGAGATGAATGAATCAGAAACTAGAGATACAGTAGAACACATCAATGAAACTAGAAGTTGGTTCTTTGAAAGAATCAATAAGATCGATAAACGACTGGCCAAACTAATCCAAAAGAAAAGGGAGAAGACCCAAATTAATAAAATCATGAATGAAAGGAGAGAGATCACGACAAACACCGAGGAAATAGAAACAATCATCAAAAATTCCTATCAACAATTAAATGCCAATATGTTTAACAACCTAGAAGAGATGGATACATTCCTAGAAGCCTATAAACTACCAAGACTGAAACAGGAAGACATTGACAATTTGAATAGACCTATATCTAGTAATGAGATTGAAGCAGTGATCAAAAACCTCCCCAAAACAAGAGTCCAGGACCAGACGGATTCCCTGGGGAATTCCACCAAACATTCAATGAAGAAATAACACCTATTCTCCTGAAGCTCTTTCAAAAAATAGAAACGGAAGGAAAACTTCCAGACTGTTTCTATGAAGCCAACATCACTCTAATCCCCAAACCAGACAAAGACCCCATCAAAAAGGAGAACTTCAGACCAATATCACTGATGAATACATCTGTATTCTCAACAAGATCCTTTCTAACAGGATCCAACAATACATTAAAAAGATCATCTATCATGACTAAAGGGGTTTATCCCAGGGATGCAAGAGTGGTTCAACACTCGCAAAACAATCAACATGATAGAATAAATCAATAAGAGAAGAGAGAAAAACCACATGGTACTCACAATTGATGCAGAAAACGCATTTGAGAAAATAAATATCCGTTCCTGATCAAAACTCTTCAAAGTATAGGGATAGAGGAAACATTTCTCAACCTCATAAAATCTATCTATGAAAAACCCACAGCGAATATCATCCTCAATAGGGAAAAACTGACAGCCTTTCCTCTGAGATCAGGAACAAGGCAAGGATGCCCACTCTCACCACTACTATTCAACATAGTGTTAGAAGTCCTAGCAACAGCAAACAGGCAAAGGAAAGAAATAAAAGGTATCCAGCTTGGCAAAGAGGAAGTCAAACTCTCACTCTTTGCAGATGACATGATACTCTATGTGGAAAACCCAAAAGACTCTACCCCCAAGCTACTAGAACTCATACAAAAATTTGGTTATGTGGCAGGATACAAAATCAATGCACAGAAATCAGTTGCATTCTTATACACTAACAATGAAAAAATAGAAAGGGAAATCAGAGAATTGATTCTGTTTACTATAGCATCAAAAACTATAAGATACTTAGGAATAAACCTAACCAAACAAGTTAACGATCTGTACTCGAGGAACTACAGCACACTCATGAAAAAAATTGAAGAAGACAGAAAAAGATGGTAGAGCATCCCATGCTCATGGAATGGAAGAATAAACATTGTCAAAATGTCTATGCTGCCCTGAGCAATCTATACTTTCAATGCCATTCCTATCAAATTTCACCAACATTCTTCAAAGCATTGGAACAAACAATCCTAAAATTTATGTGGAACCAAAAAAGAGCCCGAATCGCTAAGGAATTGCTGAAGAAGAAAAGCAACGCTGGGGGCATCTCATTACCTGACTTCAGGCTTTATTACAAAGCTGTTATTACCAAGACAGCGTGGTACTGCCACAAAAACGAGAAATAGACCAATGGAACAGAGTGGAGAGTCCACATATGGACCCACAAATCTATGGGAAAATCATCTTTGACAAAGCAGGAAAAAATATACAGTGGAAAAAAGACAGGCTCTTGAATAAATGGTGCTTTGAAAACTGGACAGCTACATATAGAAGAATGAAACCAGACCATTCTTTTACACCACACATAAAGGCAAACTCGAAATGGATGAAAAACCTCAATGTGAGGCAGGAATCCATCAAAATCCTGCAAGAGAACATAGGCAGTAACCTCTTTGACATCAGCCACAGCAACTTCTTTCAAGACACGTCTGCAAAGGCAAAGGAGACAAAAGCGAAAATGAACTTCTGGGACTTCATCAAAATAAAAAGTTTCTGTGCAGCAAAGGAAACAGTCAAGAAAACAAAGAGGCAACCCACAGAATGGGAGAAGATATTTGAAAATGGCACTACAGACAAATGGCTTGTATCCAAGATCTATAAAGAACTACTCAAACTCAACACCCAAAAAGAAGTTGAATGCATCAAAAAATGGGCAAGAGACATGAAGAGGCACTTCTCCATAGAAGATATAAAACGGCTAACAGACACATGAAAAAATGCTCAGCGTCACTAGCTATCAGGGAAATTCAAATCAAAACCACACTGAGATACCACCTTACACCAGTCAGAATGGCCAAAATTCACAAGACAGGAAACAACAAGTGTTGGAGAGGCTGCATATAAAGGGGAACCCTCTTACACTGTTGGTGGGAATGTAAACTGGTGCAGCCTCTTTGGAAAACAGTGTGTAGATTCCTTAAAAAATTAAAAACAGAGCTACCATATGACCCTGCAATTGCACTACTGGGAATTTACCCCAAAGATACAGATGTAGTGAAAAGAATGGCCATATTTACCCCAATGTTCATCGCAGCAATGGCCACAATCGCCAAACTGTGGAAAGAGCCAAGGCGCCCATCAACAGATGAATGGATAAAGAAGATGGTACATATATACAATGGAATACTATGCCTCCATCAGAAAGGATGAATATCCAACTTTTGTAGCAACATGGACTGGACTGGAAGTGATTATCCTGAATGAAATAAGCCAAGAAGTGAAAGTCAAGTATCACTTTGCTTCACTTACTTGCGGTGCATGAGGGGTAACTTGGAGGATAGTTGGAGAAGGAAAGTAATTGGGAAGTAGGGTAATCCAGGGAGAGAAACGAAACAACAGAGACTTTGGACACAGAAACCAACTGAGGGACTTGGAGGGAGGAGGGTGGAGGGATGGGAGAGCCTGGTCGTGGGTACTGCGGTCACCTAATGCATGGAGCACTGGATGTGGGGAATGGGGAATGAATCTTGGAGCACTGGAAAAAAAATTATGTAAGAACCAAAAAAAGAAGCATGTGGCTGAGTATAAGGCATAATTTGAGTATTAAATTTAGCACAAGTACATTTATGTTGCCACTACAAATTACAAGAGGCGGATGGAACAGAGGGATGGAAGTATGTTCATTGCAACAATGGCCACAATCGCCAACCTGTGGAAAGAGCCAAGGTGCCCCTGAAGAGACGAATGGATAAAAAAGATGTGGTCCATATATATGATGGAATATTACACCTCCATCAGAAAGGCTGAATACCCAACTTTTGTAGCAATGTGGACTGGATTGGAGGAGATTATGCTGAGTGAAATAAGCCAAGCAGAGAAAGTCAAGTATCATATGGTTTCACTTACATTTGGAGTATAAGAAGTAATATGGAGGATAGTAGGAGAAGGAAAGGAGATGTGAACTGGGGTAAATCAGGGAAGGAGATGAAATATGAGATACTTTGGACTCAGAAACAAACTAAAGGTCTTAGAAGAGAAGGGGGTGGGGGGAAGAGTGAGCCCATTTGGTGAGTATTGAGGGTACATATTGCATGGAGCACTGGGTGTGGAGCATAAACAATGAATCTTGGAACACTGAAAAAATAAAATAATGTAATAAAAAATAAAACTATAGGTAAAAGAAAAAAAGAAAATATGGACATCAGTAGATGTCCTTTCTCTCCCTTAGTTTAATCATTATCTGAAATGTAGCTACTTGTTCTTTTATGCATGTTTTTATTTTTAATTTTTATTTTTCTTTTATTTTAAAGTGATTTCAGCATGGAAGATATAGGGATTGAGAGGAAGGTCAGGTAGGAGATGGGGGAAGTTAGGGCAAGGCCCTGACAGACAGTGTACAGTTCCCTTTTCCCAACCACAGTGTAAGCACTCAGCCCCTTAAATTTCTGTAAGAGACTTTTTTTGTGGTGTAAATAGTTTGAAGGCCTACAATTTTGCTATCCTGGAACTATCCTGGCTTCCAACTCTGTGCCTATGAACAAAAAACTCCCAGATCACACTCTTTCTCCAGGCCACAAAGCTGGAAGCCAACCACATAGGCTGCTTGGTTTCTCTCTGTTTTTCCAGAAGCCATCCTACTTCTACTAAGAGGGACCTGTGTCAGTTGACTCCTTAGGGACCAATAGGCATTTGAAGGTGGTGGTGTGGAGGCACAGGCAAAAGATCTGGGATCTGGGAGCCAGCTGATGAGACTGGAGGGAGCCAGGAGATGTTTGCCCAATCTCTCTGACACTACTCATGAACCAAGTGGTTTTATTCCAATGTCCCAAGCTGGGCCTTGGGCTCCCTGAACTTAATTTACATGGTTGTGAGTATGCCAGAAGATCGTGTGCCCAGCAGAGAGTATGGTTCAATAAGTCTCTCTTGAACAGATCTATACATATGGCAGTGCTTTACAAACTATAAAGCTTTATTCCAAATGGTTAAATTAAGACACTTGGTTGTGAAGTCACATAAAGGAAATTGTTTTTGCCACCCATTTTATCCCTAATTCAAGATTGGGGGATGGGAGGGAAATGGAAAGAAAGAGAAATTAAAAACTGTAGTTAAAGAACAGAAGAACAGTAAATAAAAGAAAGACCTAGGGCCAGATGATTGTCTAGGGGTCAGTAGGTATTTGAAAGGGACAATGAGGGTATAAGCAAGAGGGATGTAGAGCTCTTTCTAAGGACAGAATAACTGAGTTCAAATGAACCTTGGATATTTACTTTAAGGCCCCAGCTCCTGTTTGTATGCCTCCAATGATGGATAACTCTTTTCCTCCTGAGGCAGTTTATCCTGATCATAACCAGCTCTGTTAGGAAGAGCTTGTGTTAAACTGATATCTGTTTTAAATTCTACCCCTTTTGTACCATATAGAAAAAGTTAATTCCTTCATACCAAGTAAGCATTCATTTAGTGTATAGGCACTGACATATGGCAGGCACTAGGGAAGAGTAGACTATCTCATTCTGTAATTTTATGAGCCAGTCAGAAAATCCTTGGGTTTACTAAAAGCTCAATAAATACACATTGAATGAATGAATAAATGACCATCCCAGGGTAGGCATGACTGCTATAAACTCTTGGGCTGAAATTGTTGCTTAAAAATCTCCAAATCTATTAACCTCTGTATCAAGGAACTCTAAGCTTCTGAGTCTTCAGTATAACCACCTGCTTGTTAAATGATTTGGGGCCAGATTGCATTCTTACAGCAGAAAGAATAATCTATTGATACATCTTCATTCTCTTGTATATCCCAAGGCTGATAGAAGGCAAAATGCAGTAGGAACTGACAGTTTAGAGTAGTAGATGATGTTTATATCCAATGTGTGACAAGTCTCAAAGAGTGTTATGGGAGCACAAAGGCAGTAGTACTTGAGTTCACCTGACTGGCAGGGACTGTGGAAGGATATTCAAAGAAAACTGTGTCTTGGAAAGTGCTTCACATATAAATTAGGTGGAAAAGTTGAGTGTAAACGGAGCAGGCAGTCCAGATACAGAAGGAACTTCATGAAGTCATGAGCAAGGTTTCAGGAGAAATGGTAGGAGATTGCAAAATGGCTAAGACTTCCTAAGTGGGGCCCCATAATTTGAATGGGGGAAGAGCAAGTAACCACTCCTAATTCAGTTTGATTCTGGAGGTGATCCAGAATTTGGCAAAAGGCTGAAACACAATTAAGTAATTGTCATAACTATTCTGATCAATTTTGTTTATCTTCACTGTTCTCATTTTAGCTGTTACCATCATGACTGCTGGCATCATCACAACTATCAGGACTGTCATTGTTTCTGCCTGAGGTATCATGTTAATTGCCACCATTCCAGTCCACTGTGATCCCCACCATTTCTTTGCCCATACTTTTCACCATTGATGTTCACTACCCCTCTTGCTATGACCCTCTAAGCCAGTGTTTCTCCTATACTCCAAGAAGATGAAAGAAATGTTCTATCCTTCCAGGGGGGTCCTGAGGATGCAACCCAAAACAGCTAACTACAAACCAAATTATTTTCTGAAATTTTACGTTATGCATTAATTTTTTTATTTAAATTCAATTAGCCAAGGTATAGTACATCATTAGTTTTTGATATAATGTTCAATGATTCATTAGTTGAATATAATACCCAGTGCTCATCATATCACACACCCTCTTTAATTCCTATCATGAACCATATGTTGTGTATGAAATATTAATCCAAGTTTTGTTTTCTTTGATATAACCATGCTATTTGTTTTTTGTTTTTTGTTTTTTTTTATTGTTACTTAATTTTTTTCCAGTGTTCCAAGATTCATTCCCCATTCCCCACACCCGATGCTCCATGCAATAGGTGCCCTCAGTACCCACCACCAGGCTCTCCCATCCCCCCACCCCCTCCCTCCAAGTCCCTCAGTTTGTTTCTTTGTCCAAAGTCTCTGTTGTTTCATTTCTCTCCCTGGATTACCCTACTTCCCATTTACTTTCCTTCTCCTACTGTCCTCTAGGACATTATGCACCACAAGTAAGTGAAGCCATGTGATACTTGACTTTCTCTACTTGGCTTATTTCACTCAGCATAATCTCTTCCAATCCAGTCCATATTGCTACAAAAGTTGGATATTCATCCTTTCTGATGGAGGCATAGTATTCCATTGTATATATGTACCACATCTTCTTTATCCATTCATCTGTTGATGGGTACCTTGGTGTAACCATGCTATTTTAAGTTTGTTTTCCCTTCTCCAAATCTATAAGTAAAACTGTTGTTGCACAAAGGTATTTTGTATTTATTCTGCCACTTTCTGTATCCATTAGCATCTGACCTTTTTCCTTGCTTCCATCCTATAATAATTTATATGTCTGTATATATATATATATATATTGATCAATTGATTGATCAGTATAGTTATATCCCAATTTGACATTTTTTTTCGGGAGCACTAGAGCATAACAATTAAGAGTATAGATCCTAATATCAAACAGCCTGAATATGACTCCCACCATACTATAGTATGACCTTGCAAGAATTACTTAACCTCTCTCATTCTGTTTTCTCATCTAAAAAAAACCAGAAATAATAATAGTACCAACCACACAATATTGTTGTAATAAATTGAGTTAATGCATGTAAAGTTTTTAAAACAGTGCCTGGTACATAATATGGGCCTGATAATTTGGGGAGTGGAGGAGTAGCAGAAAAGGATAGAGAGAATCTCAAGCAGGGTCTTGGGCATGGAGCCCAATGTGGGCCTCCCATGACCCTGAGATCATAACTTGAGCTGAAATCAGAAGTTGGACACTCAACTGACTGAGCCACCCAGGTGGCCCCGTGTCTGACAATTATTTTAAACCATGGCTGAACCAATGAACCAATTCAGCCTTTACATATCAGTTAGTATATGCCAGATATGGTCATAACCTATGCTATTGGGAGAGAAAAAGTGGAGTCAGGTGTGATACTAAGCTTTAAACTGACTATGCCTGATAAGATAGGGCATGAGGTGAGGTTGTTCATTACAAAGTAAGAAACATAATGTAATTAGTATCATAAAAAATCAAGCTGTGTGATGAAAAATTTAACATTAATAAGAATCTTGAGAATAAGTAAGATAAATGCAGATAGAAATGCACCAGATTGAAGGAATATCATGGGCAAAAGAGCAGAAGTGGGAAAATACAAGACATGATGGAGAAACAAGTGTTATAGTTTGATTAGAGCATGGGGTTTTTGGAATAAGGGGAGATAAGATTGACCTACAATACAAGTACATATATGTAGAAAAGAAATTGCTAAAAGGAATTTAGCAACATATTAACAGTGATTGAGCATTGGTATTTTAATTTATTTTTAGAATATTTTTCAAAATAAGCATACTCACTTTTGTATCAAACAAAAACAAAAAAATATATACTTTTCTTATAAAGAGAGGGTGGAAGAATTGTAGGTTATCAAGGGGGACTTGAAGAGAACTTAGGTTGGTACAGTAGAAGCCTGGGGTCTCATAACCACCAACCCCCCAATTCTTTCACTGTGTGACTTTGAGTAAATCTGTCCTTCAGTTTAATTAATTTGTCCAACAATTATTTTTAGAACCTAGTATGTGCCAGATATTATTCTAGGTGCTAGGGACATAACAACGAACAAAACACAAAAAAGTCCCTGTTCTGTTTATATTCTAAGCTTTGAAATAAAGGTCTTATTATTTTCATCATGTAGCATCTTCAAAAGTGCCTCCTTTCTGGGGCACCTGGGTGGCTCAGTTGGTTGGGCGACTGCCTTCAGCTCGGGTCATGATCCCGGACACCCGGGATCAAGTCCCACATTGGGCTCCCTGCTCAGCTGGAAACCTGCTTCTCCCTCTCTCACTCCCTCTGCTTATGTTCCCTCTCTGGCTGTGTTTCTCTCTGTCAAACAAATAAAATCTTTTTTTTTTTAAAAAAAAAAAGTGCCTCCTTTTCTCAGATTCCATAAGACCCTATTTAGTAGACATGTGTTGGTCTCTATGCCTGTCTTCACACCTTAAAGTGTTCCTATTGACATTTCCTCCGATGCTCACACCTTCAATGATACATACTCTTTCCCTTTCCTCTAAGGATCACTTTCTAAACCAAACAACAAATATGCTTTCATTTCTCCAACTGTTTCCAAGATATCATGCAATGGGGAAGAGGGTCTAAAGAATGCCTTCATCTCCCATGGACACATACCCCATTACCCTGCTGCTGTGTCCCACATGAAGCTTGGTACTATTCAGTATACTTAGCTGAGCACTTGTACCAGGCACAGTTTTGAACTACCTCATAAAAAACACTGCAAAATATTGGAGTTGTATATTGGCATCCCTGAATTCATTATAGATACCCAAGTTAAAGAGAAACAAGCTAATAACAAAGTTTGTCTCTCAACTCATGATGAGCCTCTGAAAGAAAGACCCGAAGCCTCACCTTAATTCTGTCACTATTTCATTCCTTCAAAGTGAGACTTGGTGATGAAATGCAGTATCCCAGCCAAAGAGGGATTCCCTAGGAATATCTCAGGGTGCAAATGCTGAGGGTGGCCACAGAACTATGTCTACAGTGTGCATTCCTAGACTGGTATCATAAAACCTGAAGCAGAGCTTAGTAGCCTTAAAATTCTATAGATAAACAGACAAGAGGGGAATATAGGAAGAGCCTCAATTCACCTCCTCCCATGGACAAAACAAATCTACAGGTACATATGAAATAATTCCTCTGAAAAAGTCCTGGAAACTAGATAAACAGCACTCCCACAACAAAAGATAAAAGGGTTGCGTCAAGACAGGTAGGAGGAGCAGAGACATATTCTTGCCAAAAATCCCACACAAAATGTGGCAACCTACAATTAGGAGCAACCTTAAAAACATGAAACTTGTCCCTGAGGAGCAAGGGGTTTGTTTCCTGACACCAGACACTGCAATCCTTGGATTCTGCAATGAAAGGAAGTCTCAAAAAATGTTTGGCTCTAGAAACAAATAGTGATATGTCCAGGAGAACCACAGTACTGTAGGGAATGAAGAACCTACTCTTAGGGTTCACATGCAATTTCACCAATCCCAGAGCCCAGGAAAAAAGCAGTAGTTTTAAAAGTGCCAAGAACATATGTGAAGAAGACCCTTTTATTATTCTTAACATGGGCAGGAACTTATTTGGACTCTCATGAGAAAAAGAAATGTTGGTTGATGCCACTTTTTGAAATCTGATTCTACCTAGGTTATTCTGGGCCTAGAAGGCACTATTTTGGCAATTTCTCACTAACATTCTAGTGCCACTTGGCAAGCCCCACCACCCATGCCACAGCTGTGCCACAGCCACTGAGTGAGTGTCTCACACCTCCTCCATGCTGCAGTCACACTACTGCTAGTGAGGCAAACATTCAATATCCCCTAATCTGTGGCCATGCCACAGCCAACTGAGGAAGTTCCTCACTCCCGTGCACCATAGACATGGCCCCACTATAGCCAGAAAGTGTGTGCATCCAACATAAGGAATGCCTCACGAGTATATTCCCTTAAGTCTAGCATCCAGAGGGAAATGCACTTCTGGGACTAACAAATACCTTCCTACAGAAAGGCACTTATGTAAGACTAATAAATGTAGTTACATCACTTAATACATAGAAACAAACACAGTCAAAGAGGCAAAATGAGAAAAATGAATGTTTGAAATAAAAAAATGATACACCACCTCATAAAAAGACCTTAATAAAATAGAAATAAGTAATTTTAAAAAGTTCAGTGTAGTTGGTCATGAAGATGCACCCCAAAGTTGAGAGAAGAATGGATGTACACAGGGGCGCCTGGGTGGCTCAGTTGGTTAAGTGACTGCCTTCGGCTCAAGTCATGATCCTGGAGACCTGGGATAAAGCCCTGAATGGGGCTCCCTACTCCACAGGAAGCCTGCTTCTCCCTCTCTCACTCCCCCTGCTTGTGTTGCCTCTCTCGCTGTGTTTCTCTCTGTTAAATAAATAAAGAAATTCTTAAAAAAAAAAAAAAGCCTGTTTTTTTTTTCTCGTTTATCTTCTTTTTCTTTATTTTGTTTTAAATTTCACTTGGGTGAAATTTTTTTAAGATTTTATTTATTTAACAGAGAGAAATACAGCCAGAGAGGGAACACAAGCAGGGGGAGTGAGAGAGGGAGAAGCAGGCTTCCTGCCGAGCAGAGAGCCCAATGCGGGACTCGATCCTGGGTCTCCGGGATCATGACCTGAGCCGAAGGCAGTTGCCCAACCAACTGAGCCACCCAGGTGCCCCTGGATGAAATTTTATTGTATCTGTCTTTGACTGATTTATTTCACATAACATTATGTATACCCTCTAGGTCCATCTAGGTTGTTGCAAATTGCAAGATCTCATTTGTTTAATGGCTGAGGAAGTGCCACAGTGTTTTCAACAGTTGCTGCAGCAATTTGCATTCCTACCAATAGTGCAATAGAATTCATTTTTCTCTGCATCCTCACAAAGACTTGTCATTTATTTTCCTTTTGAATCTTAACATTCTGACAAGCATAAGGTGATATCTCATTGTGTTTTTGATTTGCCTTTCCATGATGGTTAGTAATGTTGAGCAGCACCATTTCTTTTTTAATTTTCTCTTTTCACCTTGATAGTGCAGATACGATAGACCAGACACTCTAGTGAGCCCACTAGGACCACTCCAGGATGTCCCAGATTCTTAACAACCACCAAGTTCAGCTATCCCTCAAAGAAACCCAATGCAGTGTGACCCAGCCTCCCCCATTCCTATCCAAACTGTCATCCAGCAAAGGTGGCCCTCGCATAGCATGATCCAACAATACAGCACCCACCAGCCTCCATCCAACCCAGCTAATCTACCATGGTAGCCCTGGCATAGCATGTACTTGGAATACACCAAAGAAAGGATAAGAACCATATGACCATTCCAATAGATGCAGAAGAGCACTTGACAAAATATAAAGTCCATTCATGATTTAAAAACAAAAACAAAAACTCTCAACAAAATAGTTTTAGAGGGAAAAAGCCTCAATACCATAAGGGCCAAGTATTAAAAACCCTCGTTTTTAATGGGGAAAACATGGCAGGGATGTCTATTCTCACCATGGTTATTTAGCACAGTGCTGGTAGTCCTAGCCACAACAATCAGACAACACAAAGAAATAAAAGTTGTCCACATCAGCAAGGGAGAAGTAAAAATGTCACTATTTGCATATGACATGATACTCTATATAGAACCCAAAGACTCCAGCAAACAATTGCTAAAACTAATCCATGAATTCAATAAACTCACAGGATACAAAATTTAATGCAGAAATCTGTTGTATTTCTGTACCACAATAATGAAGCAACAGAAAGGGAAATCAAAGAATCAATCCCATTTACAACTGCACCATACTATGAGGTAACTAGGAACAAACCTAATCAAAGAAGTGAAAAGCTTGGGCTCTGAAAATTGTGAAACACTGGTGAAAGAAATTGAAGATAACAAAAAGAAATGGAAAGGCTTTTTAATGTTCAGTTAGCCACTGTATAGTACATTAGTTTTTGATGTAGTGTTCAATGATTCATTATTTGTATATGACACTCAGTGCACATCACAACACGTGCCCCCCTAAATTAGCTTGTTACCCCATTCCCCCACCCCATCCCATCAAAACCCTCAGTTTTTTTTCCAGAATCCCTAGTTCTTCTCTCTCTTATTTCTTCCCCTTAAGTTTTCCCTTCCTTCCCCTATGGTCCTCTGTGCTATTGTTTATAATCCACATATGAGTGAAACCATATGATAATTGTCTTTCTCTGTTGGATGGACCAGAAGGGGATCAGGCTGAGTGAAATAAATCAAGCAGAAATTGAAAGACATTTGATGCTCATGGATTGAAAGAATAAATATTGTTAAACTGTTTATACTACCTAACACTATCTGTACATTTAATGCAATTCTTATCAAAATACCACCAGCATTTTTTACAGAAAAAGGAGCAACCCATTCAAAAATTTGTATGGAACCACAAAAGACCCTGAATAACCACAGCAACCATGAAAAATAAAAGCAAACCTATAGACATCACAATTCCATACTTTAAGTTATATTTCATAGCTGTAATGATCAAGACAGTATGGTACTGATACAAAAACACACATAAATCAATAGAAAAGAACATAAAACTCAGAAATAAACCCTACAGCCATGTTATCAATTAATCTTTAACAAAACAAGAAAGAATATCCAATGGAAAAATGACAGTCTCTTCAATAAATACTGTTGGGGAAACTGGACAAACGTGCAAAAGAATGAAAATAGACCACTTTCTTACACCACACACAAAAATAAATTCAAAATGAATGAAAGACCTAAATGTGAGACAGGAAACCATAAAAATACTAGATAAGAACATAGGCAGTAAATCCTTTGACTTTGGCCATAGTAACTCCTTTCTAGATATGTCTCCTGAGGCAAGGGAAACAAAAGCAAAAATAAGCTATTGCGAATTCATCAAAATAAAAATATTCTGCAGAGCAAAGGAAAAAAAAACAAGAAAACTAAAATACAACCTACATAATAAGAGAAGATAGTTGCAAATGACATATATGATAAAAGGTTAGTCTCCAAATTATATAAATAACTTACAAAAACCAAGACCAACAAGTGAATAATCCAAATAAAAAATGGGCAGAGGACATGAATAGACATGTTCCCAAGGAATACATACAAATGACCAACAGACAAATGAAAAGATCCTCAACATCACTCATCATCAGGGAAATACAAATCAAAAATACAAGGAAATAATCACCTCACACCAGTCAGAATGGCTAAAATGGACAACACAAGAAACAACAGTATTTGTGAAGACATGGAGAAAGCAGAATCTTCTTGCACTGTTGATGGGAATGAAAATTCTGGAAAACGGAATTTGCTGTGGCCACTCTGGAAAACACTATGGAGGTTTCTTAAGAAGTTAAAAATAGAATTACCCTAAAAATCAGTGATTTCACTAGTACATACTTACCCAAGGAATACAAAAATACTAATTTAAAGTGATGCATGCACCTCAGTGTTTATAGCAACATTATCATTATCTACATTACTCAAATTATGGAGATAACCCCAGTGCCCATGTACTGATGGCTATAAAAAGAGGGCAATCTTGCCATTTGCAATGACATGGATGGAGCTAGAGGGTATTGTGTTAAGTGCAATAAGGCAGTCAGAGAAAGACAAATACCATATGATTTCACGTATATATGGAATTTAAGAAACAAAACAAAGGAGCACAAGGAAAAAAAAAGAGAGACATAGGCAAACCAAGAAACAGACTCTTAACTGTAGAGACTAAATTGATTATTACCAAAAAGGAGGTGGGTTAGGTGTGGATTAAATAAGTGCTGTGGATTAAAGAGTGCAGTTGTGATGAGTACACATGTGTTGTTGAATGTATGTGTATATTCCCCAAATTCTACACCTGAAATTACTATTAAACTGTATGTTTACTAATTGTAGGATAAATAAAAACTTACAAAACAAACCATAAGGACATTATGTAATGATAAAGGATTCAATTCAGGAAAAGTATATAATACTCATAAGTATTTAGGGACTCAACATGGGTGCAACTAAATGATTAAATAATATATTAACAGAGATGAAGAGATAAATTATAGTAATACAATAATAAGAGATTTTAATACCACATTTACATCAATCTACAGTTCATCCAGACATTAAATCAATAAGAAAACATTAACCTAAAATGGCACATTGAACCATAGGGAGTTAATAAATAAATAAATAACATTTGTTCAAACACTGCAGAATACAAATCTGTGTTTTTGGTTTAACTTTATTTTTTTGTAAGTTTAAATCCAATTAATTAATATACTATTTGTTTCAGGGCCACAAGTCTGTAATTCATCAGTCTCATAATAACACGTACCCTCATCAATATCCATCACCCAGTTACCCTATCCCTCCATTCCTCTCCCCTACAGGAACCCTCAGTTTGTTTCCTATGGTAAAGAGTCTCTGATGGTTTCTTTCCTTCTCTTATTTCATCTTGTTTCATTCTTTCCTTTGCCTTGTTACTCAATTCCATGTATCAGTGAGATGATAATTGTCTTTTTGTTACTGATTAATTTTGCTTACAATAATACCCTTTAGTTCCATCCATGACATTACAAATGGTAAGATTTCACTTTTTGATGGTTACATTTATATTTATATAATACATATATATATATTACAACTTCTTTTTAAAAGATTTTATTTACTTATTTGACAGAAAGAAACACAGCAAGAGAGGGAACACAAGAAGGGGGAGTGAGAGAGGGAGAAACAGGCTTCCTGCTGAGCAGGGAGCCTGATGTGGGGTTCAATCTTGGGACTCAAGGATCATGACCTGAGCCGAAGGCAGACGCTTAATGACTAAGCCACACAGGCACCACATGATAAGTTCTTTATACATTATGGATACTAGCCCTTTATCTGATATGCCATTTGCAAATATCTTCTCCCATCCTGTTGGTTCTCTTTTGGTTTGTCAACTGTCCCCATTGCTTTGCAAAAGTTTTCATCTTGATGAAGTCCCAACCTAGGGAAAACATTTTTCCCTTTGTTTCTCTTGTCTTGGGTGATGTGTCTAGCAATAATTTGCTGAGGCCAAGATCAAAGAGGTCGCTGGCTGTTCTCTCCTCTGGTATTTTGATGGATTCCTGTCTCATATTTACATCTTTCATACATTTGAGTTTATTTTTTTATGTGGTGTAAAAAAAATGGTCGAGTTTCCTTCTTCTGCATGTGTCTGTCCAATTTTACCAACATCATTTATTAAGGAGACTGTCTTTTTTTCATAGGACATTCCTTTTTCCATTGCCAAAGACTAGTTGACCATAAAGTTGAGGGTCCATTTATGGGTTCTCTATTATGTTCCATTGATCTATGTATCTGTATTTGTGCCCATACCATACTGTCTTCAAGATTATAACTTTGTAATAGAGCCAGAAATCTGCAAATTGTGATGCTGCCAGCATCGGCCTTCTTTTTGAGCATTCCTTTGGCAATCAGAGTATTTTCTTCTTCCATGAAAATTATTTATTCCAGTTTATTTATTCCAGAATAAATAAATAATTATTTATTCCAGTTATGTGAAAAAAGTTGATGGTATTTAGACATGCATTGCATTGAATGTGTAGATTGCTCTAGGTAGTATAGACATTTTCACAATATTTTTTTCTTCCAATCCATTAGCATGGATTTTTTTTTCCATTTCTTTGTAGCTTCCTCACTTTCTGTCATGACTATTATATAGTTTTCTGATGCAGATCCTTTGCCTCTTTCTTTAGGTTTATTTCTAGATATCTTATGGCTTTGGGTGCAGTTGTTAATGGGATTGACTCCTTAATTTATCTTTCTTCTGTCTCACTGTTGGTGTATAGAAATGCAACTGATTTCTGGTTCTGATATTATATCCTGCCACTTTTCTGAATTCCTTGTATTAGTTCTAGCAATTTTGGGGTGGAGTATTTGGGGTTTTTCACATAGATTATCATGTTATCTGCAAGGAGTGAGAGTTTGACTTCTTCTTTGATGATTTCAATGTCTTTTATTTCTTTTTGTTGTTTGATTGTTGAGGCTAGGATTTGTCTAGCCTATGCAGTAGGCTAGTATTATGTTGCACTATGCTGAACATAGTACTATGTTGAACAGTACTATGTTCTAGTACTATGTTGAACATCAGTGGCAATAGTAGATACCACTTCCCTGTTCCTGACCTAAGGGGAAAAGTTCTCAGTTTTCCCAATTGAGAATGTATTTGCTGTGGGTTTTTTGCATATTTCTTTAATAATATCAAAGTATGTACCCTCTATGCCTACACTGTGGAGAGGTTTTTTTTTTTGAAAGGGAGAGAGATAAAGAGAGAAAGCAGGAGAGAGAATGATAGGCAGAGGGTGAGGGAGAAGCACATTCCTCACTGAGCAGGGAGATCAAAGCAGGTCTCAGTACCAGGACCCTGGGATCTTGACCTGAGCTAAAGGCAGATGCTTAACCATCTGAGCCACCCAGGCACCCTTGAAAGAGTTTTAATCAAGAAAAGATGATGTAGGTCTTCTGTCTCTGTGCTGTGGGCATGCTCCTGGTTCTTTGGCCATAGGTGCACCTTGCCTGGATTGTGGTTGATATATTCAGCTATACATCCCCTCAACCACCTGTCTCCAAAATGAATAGGAGGAGAAAAACCCAACAGAGGAAAAAGTCAGAGAGTGTGACTTCTGACACAGGACTACTGTGTATTGACATAAACAATACAATGGAAATAGAATTCAGGGTAACGATTATCCATACAATGGCTAGGTTGGAGAAGACCATTAGTAGTAACATAGAAGCTCTAAGGGTGGAAGTGAGAACTGATCTGGGAGACCTTAAAAATATTATCAATAAGATTAAATCTAATTTAAGCACTCTAACAGATAGGGTAAATTAGGCAGGAGAATGAATTAGTGATTTAGAATACAAACTGATAGAAAAGAAGGATTAGGAGGAGACCTGGAACAAACAGCTTAGAAACCATGGAAACAGGATTAGGGAAATAAATGATGTCATGAAATGTTCTGATATCAATTATTTGGATCCAAGGGAAGCTGGGGAATGAAAGTGGACTAGAAGATATACCATGAAATCTTCCAAATCTGGGTGAATTCATTTCCCTAATCTGGGATTGGATGAAAATTTCCCTACTTTGGGATTGGAACAAGTGTTTATGTCCTCGAGGCAGATAGCACAGCCCCCTCAAGATCAAAGAGGGTAGAAAGACCCTCAGACATGTGATTGTAAAATTTATAAATTGTAAATTCAGAGAAGACATTTTAAGTGCAGCTAGGGGTAAGAGATTCCTTACATACAGAAAGATGACCATCAGAATAACATCAGACCTCTCCAGAGAACCTGACAAGCCAGAATGTGCTGGAAAGATGTATTAAGGCACTAAATGAGATGAACATGCAACCAAGAATACTTAATCTATCAAGGTTGACATTAACAATGTATGGAGAAATAAAGAACTTCTAAGACCTTCAAAGTCTAAAAGATTATGTGACCACAAACATAGAACATGGCACTACAAGAAATATTAAAAGGGGTTCTATAAAAGAAGAAAGACCCCAAGAGTGATGCAGAAGAGAACTTTACAGTGACAATCTATAGAAACAAGGACTTCACAGGAAACATGATGACAATAAAAACTAATCTTTCAATAGTTACTCTCAACATTTTATGTTTCCATAAAATGTCACAGAATGGCAGAATGGATAAAAAGAGAGGACAAATCCATATACTGTCTACAAGAGATCCACTTTGAACATAAAGATACACCTAGACTGAAAGTGAAGGGACAGACAACCATCTTTCATGCCAACGGGCCTCAATAAAAAGCAGGGGTAGTGATTCTTATATCAGATAAATTAGATTTTAAGCTAAAGAATGTATGCAGAGATACAGAAGGACACTACATCATTCTTAAAGGGTCTATCCACCAAGAAGATCTTATAATTGTAAATGTTTATGCCCCCAACATGGAAGAAGTCAACTAAATAAGCCAAACTGTAAAGCAAAATAGTAATATTGATATGAATACATTAATTGTAGGGGATCTTAACACATCACTCTCAGCAACAGACAGATTATCTAAGCAAAAAATCAACAAATAAACAAAAGCTTTGAATGACACCTTGGACCAAATAGACCTCATAGATATATTCAGAACATTCCATCCTAAAACAACAGAGTACTCATTCTTCTTGAGCACACATGGAACTTTCTCCAGAATAGACCACAAACTGGGTCACAAATCAGGATTCAACCAATACTAAAAGATTGAGATTATTCCCTGATATTCTCAGACCACCATGTTTTGAAACGTGAACTCAACCACAAGGAAAAGATTGGAAGGAATTCAAACACTTGGACGCTAAAGACCATCTTGCTCAATAATGTTTAGATGAACAGGAAATCAAAGAAAAAACTTCAACAATTCATGGAAACCAATGAGAATGAAGATATATCGGTCCAAAACCTATGGGATATGGCATAGGCAGTCCTAAGGGAGAAATACTAAGCCATCTA
>PITA01013901.1:0-22568 GCA_004023965.1 Spilogale gracilis
GAGCAATTAGAAGTTACCACCGAAAAGGAAGGAGAAAGAAAAAGAGAAAAGAGGCAAGAAAAAACCCAGCCCAAACGGGCCCCAATGGTAGGATTCACATGGCACAAAACCAATGGTACCCGAGGCCCCTGCTTGTCGCTTCACTCCCGCGCCACAGAAACGGCGACTGATACCAGTTTGTGCGACTTGTCGCTGCCCAGACGCTGTCTGGAGCCACACCCACGCTGGGAGCACTAGCACCCACCCCGCGGTCCCGCACGTCGTGTGGAAGGCTGCAGAGTCACCTCCATTGCAGGTTGTGCACCTAGCCCAAGCGGCGGAGTTAGGGACCGGCGGGGAGTGCTTTGTATCCCTGGTTTTATATCCCTGCCAGTGGCCGTCAGCTTTCCCTGGTTGCCTCTTAAGACCCTTTGTTTTTGACTGCTTTTAACTAGACTTTAATTGCACAGGGCACTTTCGTACTGGGGTATTACTTCCCACTGGGTCGCCCTCCCCTTCCTGTTTCTCCCCTGAAATCAGTCTGAGCTCTCCCGCTCCGCTTTACCTCTCCCCTGCTGCTCTTCTGCCCCAGGAGAGATCCAGGAGTGTGTAGTCTCACATCTCAGGCTGACTTCATGTGTGTTCACAGTGTTCTTGTAGATATTTAGCTCACTTCAGGGGACCCTTGGAAATGGGGTCTCCTGCTTTTCTGCCATCTTGCCCCTCCTCAAGATCTCATTCTTTTATCTGGCTGAGTAGTATTCCCTTACACACACACACACACACACACACACACACACACACACCCTCTCTCCACATCTTTCAACTGTTCACCTGTTGATGAACACTGTGGTTGCTTCTGCAGCCTACTCACTGCACACAATGCTACAATGCCCATAGTGGTGGGTGTAACTTTTGAGTTCGTGCTTTCATTTTCTTTTGGCTTAACACGCAGTCATGGAATTGCTGGAGGGTTTAAGTAGTTCTGTTTTTTAATTTTGAGGAATCTCCATACTGTTTTCCACAGTGACTGGACCAGTTTGTATTCCCCACCCAGAGTGCACAAGGATTCACTTTTCCCCACGTTCTCCATCACCAACACTTGCTATCTCTTGTGTTTTTGATCATAGTCACCTGACAGAGTGAGGTGGTTTCCCATCGTGGTTGTGATTCGCATTTCCATGATGATCAGGGATGTTGAGATCTCCTCAGTGTGTCTGTTGGCCATCTGCATTGTCTTTTATTTAGCTGCTCTGCCCTTTTTTTTAATTGGGTTGGTTCTTTTTTTGTTACTGAGTCAAATGAATTCTTCATATATTTTGGATATCGATCCCTTATTGGATATATTGTTTGCAAGTAGCTTCCCATACCATAGTTTGCCTTTTCTTTGTGTTGGTGTCCCTTACTGTGCAAAAGCTTTTTGGTTTGATATAGTTCTACTTGTTTATTTTTGCTTTTGTTGTCCTCACCTGAGGAAACCTAACCAAAAACAATATATACATTACTTAGACCAATGTCAAAGAGCTTATTGCCTGCATTTTCTTCTAGGAGTTGTATGGTATTATTTGGGTTTTTAATTCATTTGAGTTTGTGAGAAAGTGGTTCAGTTTCATTTTTTGCATGCAGCTGTCCAGCACCATTTGTTGAAGAGACTCTTTTCTCATTGAATACTCTTGCCTCCTTTGTCATGCATCAATTGACATGTAATTGTAGTTTTATTTCTGGGCTGTTTATTGTATTCCATTGAGCTATGTGTCTAGGTTTACACCACTGCCGTACTGTTTCAATTACCACAGCTCTGTCATATAATTTGAAATCTGGGATTGTGATACCTCTGGTTTTGTTTTTCCTTTTCAAGATTGTTTTGGTTATTTGGGGTCTTTTCTGGTTCCATACAAATTTTAGGATTTGTGAAAAATGCTATTGGTATTTTGACATGGATTGCATTGAATGTGTGGATTGCTTTGGGCAGTATAGACATTTTAACAATATTTGTTCTTCTAATACATGAGCATGGAATGTCTTTCCATTTGTGTCTTCTTCAGTGTCTTCCTTTCCATTCTGTATTTCCTTTGTGTGATGGAGAGGACTCAGAGTACTATTACATATAGAAGAGCGGTGACATCCTTGCCTTGTTTCTGATCTTTGGCAGAAGACATTAGTCTTTCCCCACTACAAATATGATGTTAGGTATAGGGGTTTTTTTGTAGGTGTCCTTTATCAACTTAAGGAAGTTCCTCTCTGTTCATAATTCACTGAGAGTTTCCTAATTCGCTGTTTCACACAATTCACAGAAATCAGTTCCAGGTAGATTAAAACCCATTTGGAATAATTATAGACTCATAGTTAGTTGCAAAAATAATGTAAGTTTCATGCACCCCGTACCTAATTTCCTCCAGTGGTGACATCCAACAAATGTAGAATGCCTTATTCTGGATATGGATATTAATGGATACAGTGCAGGGGCACCTGGGTGGCTCAGTTGTTAAGCGTCTGCCTTCGGCTCAGGTCATGATCCCAGAGTTCTGGGATCGAGCCCCACATCGGGCTCCCTGCTCCATGAGAAAGCCTGCTTGTCCCTCTCTTGCTCCCCTTGCTTGTGTTCCCCCTCTCGCTGTGTTTTTCTATCAAATAAATAAATAAATCTTAAAAAAAAAAAAAAAAGACACAGTGAAGTCAACTAGACCACAATTACCTGGTCTTATTCAGAGTTCACCAGAGAAGAAAAATCTGTTTTTGAAAAGCAAAATGCTAAAGCTTTCAGATGATTAGGATAAAGAAAGATTTCTTGAACAAGACAAGTACACAGAATAAAGGAAAATGATGCCAGATCCCATTACATGAAAGTGAATCAGTTCTCTTCATGTAAAGATATCATAAAAATTGTGAAAAGACAGACTGAGAAAAAATTATTTGCCATGTGTGGAGCTAGTATCCTCAATATGTAAAAAACACCCATGAATCAATAAGAAAATGAAAACAGGCCAAGGGAAGAGTGGACAAAAGGCTTGAGCAGGTATTTCATCAAAGGGGGAACCCCGTGATGAAATGCCCATTCACCCACGGGATAGGCAGGGTCCGTGCTGCCTTCCCCCAGTTTCCCCAAGGTGCAGGAGCAACCTGTACCAACATGGGAGGGACATAGCTGGGTGTGTTGAGCAACTCTGCCATGCTGGGAGTGCCAGCCAGCTGAGTAGGAGCAGGGACAGGGAGGAGGAGCAGGGGCAGGACAAGAGGAAAATGAGGCAGGGTTCTGCATTTTCACTGCCAAGGTTTGGAAAAGATTGTTTATCAGATGTATTGTTAGTTTTTTTCCCAGATGATTTATTAACGCATTTCTTTGGTTTGCGTGTTTTTAAACAAAAAGGAAAAGAGAAAGGAAAGAGTTATGCCCAAGAGCAAAACCGCAGAGCATTCTTGGAGCCCGCAGAGCCGTGCTAAAGCCCTACACCGCCCCCCCCCCCCCTTGCAGAATCACCAGCACGGAGCAGGGCAAATTCAAGGTGCTCTACAACTCTGCGCTGCGCTTCCGCTGCCGCCTCTACGCTGACCTGGAGGTCGTCCTGTACCAGGTGCACCTCTTCAAGCCACTGTCGCAGCTCATGAAACACTCGGCCCTCTACATCCGCAACAGCGCTCTGCAGAAGGCCTTCCAGGCCCTGACCAGGTGTGCCCGGCTGCCGCTCAGATAAAGGCCACCTCCCTGGGGGTGGCCACCGGGGGTGGTGCGGGGAGCCTGACCTGGGACTCCATCCCAGGACCCTGGAATCATGACCTGAGCCAAAGGCAGAAGCTTAACTGACTGAGCCAGCCAGGCGCCCCTGTTTTTCTTATTCTTTATGCCCAAAGGAGCTGAGCCAGGAGTGGAATTCAGTTCGGGGGGACCCTGAGCCTGTCTCATTCCCTGTGACTATTCCACGTGTTCTCCCAAGAGGGTCTGGGAAACTCTGGGGGGAAAGAAGGGCCATTTACTCAGACACAGATCGCACGAAGCTATCTGCCCTTCTGGGGGAACAGACTGGAGCAGCAGGAGCAGTGAGTGATGAGGACCAGCACCAGACACGCCAGGCCTGCGAGTTTGCTTTCCTGGCTGCATATTTGCTTTTGTTTGCTTCTTGCTGACCTCCTGTGCAGAAAGGCATCCTCCCAAGATCCAGATCTTCCACTCTGTGCCCGCCTTTACCTGTGCGGTTCTACTCTAGGGCTGGTGACCCACCCCCTTTCTCCTCCCTCTCTCCCTCCCCCCTCCCTCTCCCCCTCCCCCAGGCCTTCTGCCCCCCAATCCTGCAAAGCCATGTGTTCCTCTGGCTGGATTGAGCTTGGGTCAGGCTCCTGGAGGGCCTTCTCCATTCATGTAGCGAGCAGGAGAGCCGAGTGAGGTACCCCCAGTTTGGAGTGGAGACTGACAAAGGCTACTGAAGTGGGGTCCCCAGAACCATGGCCAGCCTGTGCCGGACTTTGTGCAGGCAGCAGACAGTGGCTGGTTCTTTCAGGAAGTTAGGGAGCAGGCCTTCATCAGGTGGACAGTCCGCTCATGAGTCTGGGGCCGGGGGATGCCAACCATCTCTTTATGCTTTAAAGCCAACAACAGCCCTGGCTGAGAATTGGCTCCCAACTTAGCAAATGTATTAATAAAGGAGAGGGTGGAGCGAGGGGAGAGAGAAAGGGGAGAGAGAGCGCCCAGGGCCGAGGAGAGAGGGGACTGAGTCCTTCTAGCCCCATCCTCTCGCTCTGCAGCTCTGCCTGAGGGGCTAGGCAGGTGTGGGTTGGGAACCCCTCAATAGTTAGCCAGCGCTGCAAGTCATGGAGGGGGGACCGTGCTGGGGGCCTCAGCAGGCATGTGCTGGGGAGGTGCTGGAGCATTTGGGTGTCCAGAGCCCTGGCAGTCAGTGAGGGGACGCTGGACCCTGCCCTGTCTTACGGAAAGGGAAGAAAACTGCTATTAAGGGTTCACTACATCCCAGGCAGCTACCTTCATCAGGGATTTATTTGCATCTGGTGGGGGGTGGGGCTGGGAACCTAAGCCTGTGCCTCACGCTGGACCTCAGAACTGTCGGAGACGGTGAACAGCAAATAACAGGTCCTGACGGGTTCTGCAGAGCCTCCGCACTGAATCATGTTCAGGAGGGAGAGCGCAGCGAGAGGGACTCTCCGGGCAGGGGTGGGAGAGGGGAGCGCTCAGTCCTTGAGCTTTGCTGAGATGTGAAGCTGAGTGGGCAGTGGCCTCTTCCTGCAGTGGGAGCCCTGCCATCCACACCCGATGGCTGGCTGGTTGGGGCTGCTCCCTGGCGGGGCGTGGGTTGCTGACAGGTGTGGCATAAGGCCACAGTAGCAGAAGAACAGTCAGAGTGGATTGTGGGAAGCCCTTAACTTCTGAGAACTGAGAGGAGAGCGAAAAGGAGGCATTCTCTTGGATGGGCTCGTCCGGATGGGCTCTAAACTTCGCATCTATGAGTTCTGTGATCTGGGATGAGCTAAACAACTCCTCAGCTTCACATGGGACCGGGTTGATGCATTTCAAAAGGTAGGCGAGGCCCTGTGGGCGGCCCTCTGTCTTGCAGGATCTACTCTATCTGCCATCACAGCACCAGGCTCAGGGAGGTGATCACGAGGGACCTGCTGCCATCCTCCGCCATGGTCAAAGACTTGAGCCAAGAGCTGGGGCTGCCCCTCTCGCAAGATGATCTCGCGGATGGGAAACTGATGGTCTTGCCATCGCAGCCTGCCCCCTGTCTTGAGCCCTTCCTAAATCAGAAACCCACCGGGGCTTACGAGATCCAAGCCCACAGGGACAAGTATCTCCAGTGGCGGAACACCATGGTGCGCAAAACCAAAGGCCGGGAGTCCAGCCTGATCCAGGTGGGCACTCTCTCTTCTCCCTGGGGCAGGGGGTCCCAGGTTGTCTTCTTGTTGAGTTGCAAGAGTTCTTTATTCTGGATATAGTTTCTCAATCACAACTATGATTTGCAAATATGTTCTCTTTGTGGCTTGTCTCTTATGTAAGGAAAAACTCTTATAGTATAAAGGCTTTTAAGTTTGATGCATTCCAATTTATCACTGTTTTATTGGTCATGCTTTTGGTGACACAGCTAAGAAGTCTGCCTAATCCAAGGTCTCAAAGATTTTCTCCTATGCTGCCTTCTCGGAGATTTAAAGTTAGTTTACATTTAGGCCTTTGAACCATTTTGACCAATTGTGTGTGTGTACATGTGTGCATGGGTGTGTGTAATGCAAGGTAGGGGTCTAAATTAATTTTTTTGCATGTGTATAGCACCACTTTTTTAAAAAAAGAGATTATTTATTTATTTTAGAGACAGCACAAGCAGGAGGGGCCAAAGGAGAAAGAGAATCTCAAGCAGACTCTTTGCTGAGCACAGAGCCCAACACGGGCTCCATCCCATGACCCCAAGATCATGACTTGAGCTGAAACCAAGAGTTGGACACTTAACCAACTGAACCACCCAGGCGCCCCTCTAGCACCACTTTTCAAAAAGATGAACTGTCCCCCCACCCCCATCAAATTGCCTTGGCACCTTTGTCAAGAACCAGTTAACAATAAATGCAGTTTATTTCTAGTCTCTGTTATATTCCATTGACTTAGATGTCTATCCTTATACCAGTCCCACACCATCTTGATTGCTATAACTTTACAGGCAGTTTTGAAATTGGGTTGTGTAAGTCCTTTAACTTCTTTTTCAAAACTGTTAAACTATTTTCGGCCCCCTACATTTCCGCATAATTTTAGGACCAATTTGCCAATTTCTACCCAAAACCCCAAAAAGCCAAACTTAAGGGGGATTTTCGTAAGTCTTGTATTGAATCTATAGATCGATTTTTAGATTTTATTTATTTATTTGACAGAGAGAAAGATCACAAGTAGGCAGAGAGGCAGGCAGAGAGAGAGGAGGAAGCAGGCTCCCTGCTGAGCAGAGAGCCCAATGCGGGCCTCAATCCTAGGACCCTGGGACCATGTCCTGAGCTGAAAGCAGAGGCTTTAACCCACTGAGCCACCCAGGCGCCCTATAGATCGATTTTTGGGAGAATTGATATACTGTCACTTTTGAAGCTGTTAATGCATAAACATGGAATGTCTAGACTTTGATTTGGGTCCTCTTTAATATCTTTCAGTAAGTTTTGTAGTTGTCACGTACAAGTCTTACACCTCATGAAATCAATGCTGTTATGAATGGAATCACTTAATTCTTGAATTGTAAGAACAAAGAAATCCAGCTGGTGTTTGTATATTGCTTTCATATGCTGAAACCTTTTGAAGTTGGATCATGTCATCCATGGGTAAAGACCATTTTACTTCTTCCTTTCCAATCTGGATACCCTTCCTTCCTTGCTGCATGTCATCCATGGGTAAAGACCATTTTACTTCTTCCTTTCCAATCTGGATACCCTTCCTTCCTTGCTGCATTAGTCTGCACTGATACAACACACCATGGGTTGAGTGACTTAAACATCTGACAGTTCTGGAGGTTGGGAAGTCAGGATCAACATGCTGGTAGAGTAGGTCTCATTCTGAGGCCTCTTGGCTCGTAAGTAGCTGCATCTGTGTGCAGTTGCGGGGAGGAAGACAGTGGGCTCCCTGGTTCCTCTTCTTACAAAGACATTAATCCTATTGGATCAGGGTCCCCCTCCACTGCACGCTTAGGACTCATCTAAGCTTAATTACTTCCTTATTCAAATACAGCCACATTCGGGGTTAGGGGGTGGGAAGCATTTATTCCAGACCCCCCCATTCCTCACCCTTTTACTGTTAGAGCTTCTAGAATAAAGTACAGGATCAAATAGGAATGGTCAGAGCACACCTGCCTGTTTTGTTTCTGATCTTGAGGGGAAAGCAATCTTTGACCATCAAGTTGGATGTTTACTGCAGGTTTGAGGTGCAGTTTATCAAGCTGAGGAAGCTTCTTTGTGGTCTGAGTTGAGGGTTTTACCATGAATCAGTGTTGGGTTTTGTCAAATGCTTTTTTCCTCTACATATACTGAGGTTCTCTCCTTTATTGATACAGTGTGTGTCACACTGCTTGATGTGTGGATGTTAACACAATCTTGTATTCCTGGGATACACCCCACTTGGTCATGGCACATCATCTCTTATTTGTGTGTTTCTGAATTTAGTTTGCAAATATTTTGTATTTTCCTTGTGATAGCTTTGTCTGACATTAGTGCTTGTGTAATACTGGCCCGGTAAAATGAGCTGGTGCTTCCCCACCTTCCATTTTCTGGAAATACATGAAATGTTGACATTCATTCTCTCCGTTACTTCGTAGAACTATCCATTGAAGCCATCTAAGCCTGAGCTTTTCTTGGGTGAATTTTAAATGACTAATTTGATCCCTTTACTTGTTATAAGTCTATTCAGATAGCTGTGTCTCAAGACAGGTGTGATAATTTGTGCCTTTCTAGGAATTAGCCCGTTTCATCTAAGTTGCCTAATTTGCTGACATATGGTTGTTTATAGAATTCTCTTATAATCATTTTAATTTCTGTAAAGTTAGTAGGATGCCCCCTCATTCACTCCTGATTTTACTCATTTGTATCTTTTCTCCTTTTTTCTCCGTCAGTCTAGCTGAAGATTTGCCAATGTCAGTCTTTTTGAAGAACGGTTTTTGGAGTTTGTTCACTTTCTCTGTTTTTCTATTTCATGTTTTTCCACTCTAAACTGTATTGTAATATCTTCTTTCTGCTTATTTGGGTTCAATTTGTGACTGGTGTACTAAGGAGTAAAGTTGAGTTTTTGATTTGGATCTTTTATGTATATAGTTACAACTATAAATTTCCCCTAAACACTACTTTAGATGCATCCCATCCATAGACTTGGTTTGTTGTATTTTCATTTTCACTCGCCACAAAATATTTAATAATTTCCATTATGGCTTTTAGAAATTTAGAATTTAATTTTGTGACTGGAGAACATATCTTCTATGCCTTCTGTCCTGTGAAATTTATTACAGTTTGTTTTATGGCCTAGATCCATCCTTAGGCTTGAAAGGAATATATATTCTTCTGACACTGGGAGGAGTGTTACATAATGGCATATAATGTTGCTCAGGTCTTGTGTCATTGATTTTCCTTCTAGTTCTGTCAGTTGTTGAGATTGAGGTATTAAAGTCTCTATTCATGGTTGAATCACCTATTTCTCCTTTCAGTTCTGTAGATTTTTGTTTATTATATTTTGGGGCTCTGTTGTTAGATATGTTTGTGTTTGTATCTTCCTGATGAACTGAAACTGTAACCATTATGAAATGTTTTTTTGTTTCTAGTAACATTTTTTTTTTTTAAGATTTTATTTATTTGACAGAAACACAGCTAGAGAGGGAACACAAGCAGAAGGAGTGAGAGAGGGAGAAGCAGGCTTGCCACCGAGCAGGGAGCCCGATGTGGGACTCGATCCCGGGTCTCCGGGATCATGACCTGAGCCAAAGGCAGTCGCTTAACAAACTGAGCCACCCAGGCGCCCCTCTAGTAACATTTTTTAAAAAAGATTTTATTTCCTTATTTGACAGAGAAAAACACAGCTAGAGTGGGAACACAAGCAGGGGGAGTGAGAGAGGGAGAAACAGGCCTCCCACCAAGCAGGGAGCCCGATGGGAGGTTGACCCTGGGGTCATGACCTGAGCCAAAGACAGATGCTTAACGACTGAGCCACCCAGGCATCCCCCCTAGTATAACATTTCTTAAAAACCATTTTGTTTTATGTTAATGTACTCATACCAGCTCTCTTCCAGTTTGCATACTACATATTTCCCCCCACTTCTTTGACCTTCAAACTGTCTGTGGCTTTGCATCTAGTATGTGTCTACTTTAAACAGCAGATAGCTGGATCTTTTTTTATAAAAAATCCAGCCTGGGGCGCCTGGGTGGCTCAGTTGGTTAAGCGACTGCCTTCGGCTCCGGTCATGATCCTGGAGACCCGGGATCGAGCTCCTCTCTCACTCCCCCTGCTTGTGTTCCCTCTCTGGCTGTGTTTCTCTCTGTCAAATAAATAAAATATTAAAAAAAAAATCCAGTCTGACAAACTTTGCTGTTTGTCCATTTATGCATAATATAATTATTGATAAGGGTGGATTTTAAAAATATTTTGATCCTGTTTTTTTACTGCCTTTTGTGTTGAACAGATATTTTTAGTGTACCACTTTAATTCCTTCACTGAATATTTCCCTTTAAAAAGTTATTTCTTAGTGGCTTCTCTAAGAGTCTTCTATAATATGCATCTTAATCACAACCAACTTTAGATTATTACTAGCTTTTTTAGGGTAAAATGTAGAAACTTCTATAATGCAGTTCCATTTCCTTCCTCTCCTTTATGCTGTAACTGCTATATTATGTTGTTATGTTACTGTATTTGTGTATATTTATATAACAATCCCCAAATATAGTTTTATGCAATGTCTTCTAAATTAGAAGTTGAGAGGAAAAATGTTTATATATTTTATACTTCCCACGTATTTCTTTTCCAGTGATTTTGTTAATGTAGATTTTAGTTATCATCTGGTGTCATTTATTCTCAACTTTAAAAGGCCTCCTTTAGTGTATCTGATAAAGCAGGTCACTACCAACAGATTCTACCTTCATCAGAGAATCTTTTTATTTCACCATCACTTTTGAAAGATGGGTTTTGCTGGACATAGAATACTTGGTATTTACTGAGAAATTCTTTTTCCCTTCAGGACTTTATTTTATCATTATGTTAGGTCTCTGTTGTTTCTGATGAATATTAAGCCATTAACCGTATTGTTTCCTTATACATGGTGAGTCATTTTTTTCTTGCTGTCTCCAAGATTCTTCATTGTCCTTTTCTTTCAGCTGTCTGATCCTGGCATGTACAGGCATGGATCTCTTTATATCTACCCTACTTGGGGTTCACTGAGCTTCCCTAGGTCAGCAGGTTAATGTTTCAGGCCTTAATTTCTTCAGTACTTTTTTCTACTCCTTCCTCTCTCCCCATTCTCTGACTTCCATTATGCGCACGTACGTTCACTTAATGATGTCTCACAGGTCATGAGGCACTATTAATATATATTAAAACATTCTTTTGTTTCTATTTCCTCAAACTGGATAATCTGTCTTTAGGTTCAGATTCTTTGTCAGCTTAAGTCTGTTATGTCCCTCTAGTGAATTCATTTCAGTTACTGTACTTGTACAACTTGTCTTCATTTAGCTTTTTGTTGAAAATCTTTATTTAGGTTGTCTATTTCTTGACTTACTGTCATATATTTCCTTAAATTTCTGAAGTAATTTTGTTTTTGTAACAGCTGCTCTGAGGTCTTCATTAAGTCAACCAGCTGAATCCACTGGGCAGTTTCTAATGACTGCTACGTTTTCCTGAGTAAGGTTTATACTTTACTGTTTCTTTGCATGTCTCCTAATTTGTGGTTGAAAACTAGACATCTAAAATGTAGCGCAGCAACTCTGGATTCTGCTTTTTCTCCCTAGGGGTGGTGGCGGCTGTTGTTTAATAACCAGCTTGCACAAAATCTGTGGAATCTGTTTCCTCAGTGGTCTGTAGCAAGCTGGTTATCTTTGCTGGTTTTGTTATTATTTTTTAAAAATTTTATTTAGGGGCGCCTGGGTGGCTCAGTTGTTAAATCATCTGCCTTCAGCTCAGATCATGATCCCAGAGTCCCGGGATCAAGCCCCGCATCGGGCTCCCTGCTCAGCGGGAAGCCTTCTTCTCCCTCTCTCCCTCCCCCTGCTTCTGTTCCCTCTCTCGCTATGTTTCTGTCAAATAAATAAAATCTTTTAAAAAATTTTTTATTTATTTGATAGAAAGCAAGCACAAGCTGGGGGAGCAGCAGGCACAGAGAAGCAGACTCCCCGCTGAGCAGGAAGTCCGATGCGGGGCTCAACCCCAGGACCCTGGGATTGTGACCTGAGCCAAAGGCAGATGTTTAACCACTGAGCCACGCAGGCATCCCTGTTTTGAGAGAGAGTGTGTGCACTTGAGTGTAGGTAGGGGTAAGGGCAGAGGAAGAGGGAAAGAGAGAATCTTAAGCAGGCTCCACACTGTGGGCTCAATCTCATGACCCTGAGATCATGACCGGAACTGAAATATGTTCTAGTACATCTAGGCAGCCAGGTTTCCAGTCTTCATCAGTGGATCTGTGTGTGGTGTGGGTAGCGGCATGCATTCAAAGTTGGCTCTGGCTTTGACTCTTCACTGGGCCCTCCCATGTCTCCTCTGCATGGCAGGCATGTATGAAGAGCACGTCAAGGTCCTTTATGGCTCTCTCATTTCCTGCATCTCCGTGTTAAATGTTGATTAATTTGCTTGCCTGCTGCTTGCCCCATATAGGACTGCAGCCTCAGGCCTGCTGAACAGCTGGCCCGCTGTTTGTTTGCCGCTGAGATTGCTACTGTTGCTTATAATTAGCCATGCGCGTGGGGTTTTCCCAGCGGCAGTTCAAATCGAGTCTGCATTCAAGTGAGCAGAGCAGCTGTTCATTTTCCTGACTTGCACACTCTAGGAGAACTGTTGTAAGTGGCCCAGGGAGGCAAAAATGAAGTTTAGCATATTTTTACCGGTAACACACCTAAGTTTTTTGGACAATTTCCAATGGCTGCTTTTGACAGTTTTGTCCAGTTTTATTGTTCTTGAGGAGAGGATTGAGCTCCTTAACTCCACCATACTGGAAGCCCTATCTTCCTCCTTCCTAACTACAATTTTACTCATTTGTATTTGCTATGATGTGTGTGTGTGTCTGGGGGTGGGGAGCGTGTCTATTTTATCCTTTGCTTTAGTAATTTTTTTTTTAGATTTTATTTTCATTTATTTGAGAGGAGAGAGAGGAAGAAGCAGGCCCCCTGCTGAGCAGGGAGCCCAACACACGACTGATCTTACGACCCTGGGATCTAGACCTGAGCCGAAGGTATATGTTTAACAACTGAGCCACCCAGGCACCTATTCCACAGTTTATTACTGGGCATTTGTATTCTTATGTTTTGCTATTTAAACAATATAATTGCAAACATTTTTAACATAGACATGCAGGCTTTTTTTTTTTTTGAGACGTTTACTTAGGATTAGAATTGCTAAGTTGTACTTCCACTTGCCTGAGTAATACTTTATTTTCCAAAATGTTTCTAATATTATATACCTGCCAACCATGCAAGACTTTCTATTGTCCTACTTCCATGCTCACATCTCTTATTTATTGCTAGTACTAATGGATAATTGTATCTATGAAGGTTTTAATTTGCATTTCATTGTTTACTAGTGCAGTTGAATACATTTTCATAAATTTAGTAATTTCTTCTTTTGTAAATGTGTCCCTTTGAACTTTAAATGGTTTTAATGTTCTCAGTGCTAACATTTTATAAACACTGAAAATCTCTTTTAGTGCTTGACTTCTCACTCTTACTGGTGTCTTTTCATGGACAAAAATTATTTCATAAAATTTCTTTTAGGACTTAAATTTTTTACCTTATTTAAAATCTTTTCCTACCCCAAAGTCATACAACTATTCAATGTCTTCTTCTAAAATGATTTAAATTTTTGTTCCTCCGATTTAAATTTTGAATTTATCTGACATTTGTTTTTATTTAAAGATTTTCTTTGAGATCGAGTGAGAGCGAGCAAGAGAGCATTAGTCGGGGCGGGCGGGGGGAAGTGGTGCAGAGGGAGAGGGAGAAGCAGGCTCTCTATTGAGCAGGGAGCCCGATGCAGAGCTTGATCCCAGGACCCTGAGATCATGACCTGAGCCGGAGGCAGACTGAGCCACCTAGGCACCCCTGGAATTTATCTTTCATATGAAGATAGGAATCTAATTTCATTTCTTCCATATGATCAACGGTACCAGCACGTGGCTTAAAGCCCATCCCTTCCCCAGTGCTATATACTGCCAAAGCAATCAGATCAAGTTGCTATTTATACATTAGTTTGTCTATAGGTATTTGAGATCTTTATTGAAATTGCATTCACAAATGCATTATTTTCTTCAAAGAGTCAATACTTCCGTTGCTTCTCTAATTTCCGTATTGTACTTATTTTCTACTTCATTGATCTCTACTTTTATTCCTTCCTACTTTTGTTGGCTTGAATTTGCTTTTTCTAATTTCTTCAGATGTATGTATAGATAATTTTCAGACATGAATCACTGTAACATACTCATTTTGGCTAAAAACTTCTTACGAACATTAAGTGCCTCCCCCCAATTTTTGTACATGGTATTTTCGTGGTGACTCAGTTAAAAATAATTTTCTATTTCCTGTTTTCATTTGTTCTTTGATCCACAGGTTAGTTAATAGTATCCTGTGTAATTCCCAAATATTTTAGGGGTTTTGTTACCTTTTTGTTATTCAGTTCTACCTTGACTTGAATTATCAGAGAATATATTCTGTGTAATTTCTGACCCTTGTTGATATTTGATTTACAGTCCAAAACAGGTTAGTCCTGGAAAGTGTTCCAGAGTACTTGGAAAAAATAAATGTATCCAGTAGTTGTCGATAGTGTTCCAGATAGATTAGCTTTGGTTTTTGTTTTGTTTTGTTCTTTCCAACTCTATATCCTTATCTTTAAATTTGTCTCTTCTCTCAGTTACTAGGGGAAGTCTGTTAAAATCTCCAGATACGATTATAGATTTTTTTTTAATCCTCTCCTGTTTTGGCTTTCTATTTGTCAAGCTTAGGTTTTCAACATACACAAATTTCAGACTGCTTTATCCTATTGATTTCTTTTATAAATATGATAGGTCTTTTTGTCTCTGGTAATACTTTTTAGATATCTACATTAAATAGAGTAAAATACATAAATCTTAGGTATACAGCCCCATTCATTTTTATCTATGTCCATACCTATGAAACACACAAGTCAGGGTGTAGATGATTCTATGAACCTAGAAAGTACCATGCTTCCCAATTAACTATTATCTTGAGATTGACTTTCAAATTTAAAATAGTGTTACTAGCTACAGTTACCAGGCTATGACAGCCCTGTGATTTAGTGTGTAACTGGGAGTTTATACCTTCTGACCACATTCATCCATTTCACTCACCTCCACCCCCACCTCTAACAACCACCAACCTCTTGTGTATCTATCAGTTCATATTTTTCAGATGCCACGAATACGTGAGGTCACTCAGTATTTGTGTTTCTGTCTTATTTAGCATGATGCCCTCACGGCCCATCCATATTGTTACAGAGGGCGAGGTTTCCTTCTATTTTATGGCTGAGTAATATCGCATTGTGTATACACACTCGTGTGCACACACACACAGACACACACACACACAACATACTTCTTTGTCCAGTCACCCACTAATAGACACTTAGGTTTCTTCCATGTTTTGCCTGTTGTGAAGAGTGCTGCAGTGAACACGGGGGTGCAGATATCTTTTTGGATTAGTGTTTTTGTTTCCTTCAGATAAATACCCTGAAGTGGAATTGTTGAATCACATGGTATATTTATTTTTTAAGTTTTTAAGGACCCTTCATACTATTTCCATAGTGGCTGTACCAATTTTGTGTTACCAAGATTGCGTGCACAAGTATTCCTTTTCTTCACATCTTTGTCAACACCTGCTATTTCTTGTCTTTTAATAATAGTCATTCTAACAAGGGAAAGGTGAAATCTCTTTGTGGTTTTGATTTCCATTTCCCTGATGATTAGTGATGTTAAGCACTTTTTCACTTACCTGTTGGCCACTTGTGTATCTTCTATGGAAAAATGCCTGTTCAGATCCTCTGCCCATTCTTAATTAGGTGTATTTTGTTGTTTTCTGGTTTTTGCTATTGAGTTACAGGAGTTCTTTATTTTGGTATTAACCTGTTTTTGGTTATATCACTTGTAAATGCCTTCTCCCATTCAGTAAGTTGCCTTTTCATTTTGTTGATGGTTTCCTTTGCTGTGCAGAAGTTTAATTCGATGTAGTCCAACTTCTTTATTTTTGCTTTTGTTGTCAAATAAAAAAAAATCACTGAGACTGATGTCAAGGAGTGAAGTATCTATTTTTTTTCTTGGAAATTCATGGTTTTAGGTTTTAGGTTTTAGGTTCAAGTCTTTAATACATTTGAGTTGATTTTTGTGTATGGTATACAGTAGTGGATATTACCCCAGCACCATTTATTGAAAAGACTGTTCTTTCTCCATTGTATATTATTGGCTCCTTTTTTATAGATTGTATATATGTGGGTTCATTTCTGGGCTCTCTGTTCTCTCCCATTGACCTATGTGTCTGCTTCCATAGCACTTTCATCCCTTTTATAGATTCAGTCTCCAGAATTTCAGTTCTAGATTATTATACTTTCCTTGGTCCTTTTTAGACAGGAGAACCACTAGGATACCGGACACCACCATTTGCTACCTTTGTCCAAATAGTCCTGGGTTTTCCTCCTCCGTTTTGGATTTTTTTCCCAAGTATATTTTCCAAGGAAGTCTCTGTGTAAACTTCCCAAGCTTTGCACACCTGACACACAGCCTCCAATGGAATGGACATCTTGCCTGGGCGTACAGTCTTAGGCCCAAGTTCTTCCCTTTGTTCACAGTGCTGCTGCTGTGGGATTGGAGGCCGGTGTGGTACTTGGGCCCTCATGGGTGGCCTGCTCCTTCTCTGGTGGTTTTCAGAATTTGTCTTTGCATTTGTGGTCTTACATGTTCCCGTGTGCCCAAGCGTGGAATTTTCGTTCTTTTTTGAGGCTCCTTCTTTCTTAAAATTTCCTATTGCTTTCCCCTTCCTTTTGGGGCTTCCGTTACTTAGATGTTTCCACTTCACTTCCCAATCTCTAAACTCAGGCTTTCAAATTTTTCTCAACTGGTTTCTAGTTCACTCATTCCTTCTAGGGCTTCCCTGCTTCCACAGTGCATCTCGCTCGCTTGCGCCGTTTATTTCAACTCTGCTTTACACCCACTATTTGCATTTAATTTGCTGCTTTTAAGAATGACTGTTACATTTGCCTTAAATTTTTATCCCATCTCTTCCGGTAGGTTGGCCTCAGTCCAGTTTGGCTGTGGGCTTTTATGCTGGTTCTACTTGTCAGGCATCGCATTCCTTTGGCCTCGAGTCCAAATTTCCCTGCAGCCTTCTGGCCCCAGGGTTGGGAACTCCCGGTGTCCAGAACAACTGTGGACCACCGTTCTCACCTCACCGTGTGACCTATTTAGGTCAGAAGGTCCATTTTAAACTCTAAGGAAGAAGTATCATGAAGGGAGAAATCTGTCTCCCTAGGTTGTAATGCACTAAGGTTTGGAAGGAGCAGGGCACTGGCACTTTTATGAAGGGAGATTGGCTCATTCAGACCACCCCCCACCCTGCCTCACCACTGAGAACAACCAGAAGAACTGAACAGGACACTTACTGCTCTGAGCAAAGGTGTGTGTGTGCCATGACTCGGGCCGAGCTTAGATGGCCCCTCTGGCACCGTCATCTTGAAGGTGCTCAAAGGCAGGAGTCTTGTCCCTCATCCAGTGACCCGTGGCCTCCTCTGCCTCCAGTCCCTGTTGCTCTCAAGCTATAAGGGTCTCATTGCCTTGACTTTTCACTCTGTGTGAATCGGATTTATTGAATCTTTTCCTTGATTATTTTACATTTTTTTACAGAAACTCCTTGGGGCGCCTGGGTGGCTCAGTCAAGATCCCAGGGTCCTAGGATCAAGCCCCGCTTCATGGGGCATCAAGCCCCATTCCGTGCTGAGCAGAGAGCCTGCTTCTCCCTCTCCCTCTGCCTGTCACTCTGTCTACTTGTGCTCTCTGGCTCTCTGTCACATAAAATCCTTAAAAAAAAAAAAAAAAAAAAATTCCTCAAAGTTTCTATAGTCGAGACACTGGGGTTTGGCCTAAAAAGGATATGGTTAATGTGAGTCAAGGTCACCATCTTCAGTTAAAAAAAAAAAGAAAAAAGTTTTTCCACAGCAGAAGATGGTGATTTTGCTGAAGGTTACTAGGCCAGTGGCAGGCAGGCTACGTGGCACAGTACTGAAGAGAGCAACTCTTTCTTCTCGGGGTCCCAGCCACCTCGCCGGGCCACGTTCTTTCTTGCCCCTCACTGCTGCTTTCATTCACAGAAGAAGCTGACAGACCATCTTGGGGACTCTAGAGAGAAGGCGACACTCTCTATGTAGCCAGCACTGGAAGGTGACCCCAGGCAAGGAGGGCAGTCCTTGCCGCTTGAGGCCATGATCTCCCGTGTATATGCCGCAACAGCGTCAAGCTTCTCCCACTTCTGACCGTCTGAGCCCCAAATTCTACCTGTGGCTGGGAGTTGTGTATTCCAGTTACTTTGGCCCGAGGCAAACTCCATTTTTGGCCCTGACTTCCAGCATGGACAGTGAGGGGGCTGGGGCACGTGGCCTTCTGGTAGGTTCCATGATGAATGGCAGCTCGAGAACTTGAGATGGGACCCCTGCCCTGCGGCCGTGTCCCACAGCCCACCTTGCTCACCACAGGCGGGCAGCTGGAACTAAGGGGCCTGGGCGTCATGACCGGTGTCTCTTTCCTCAGAAAAATATGACTGGAGCCTACCAGGTTAGCAAGAAGCCTTCGAAGTCTGTGGTGAAGGTGATCCGAATTTCAGCCCCTGCCAAAGACGCGGTTTATAACTACAGCATCCAGACGCTGAATTCCACAGAGCTGGCCAAGAAGGCGCTGTACCGTGAGATGGCCAAGGTGCGTGAGAGGCCCAGAGGGGGAGGCAGGTGGGCGATGCTCCTATCCCAGACAGAACAGTAACTGGCTGGTCTGGGGAGCTCCTTCCTCATTTGACCACACTCCTGGGAGTGAGCAGGGGATCTCCGGTGTGCATGAGAAAGCCAAGCAGTGAGGAAGGAGACAAGGGGCCAGGTGCTGGGGGGAGAGGTGTTCTGCTCCCACACTCTGTGGGAATCCTCCACACACAAGGAGGGGGTTTGAGAGATCCTCAACATAGGCCCACAGCTGCAGGGTCCTCACCCTGTTGCTGTTACCCTGAAGGGAAAGCCTCAGCTTAGGCTCTCAGAATGTTGGCTTTGGAGAAGGGCCGTGCTGTGGAAGAGAACAGGAACATGACCCAGTGCAGTTCTTCTGAACCATCCAGTTTTGCTGTCAGGAACTGTCCTTCCGCTCCCAGGTGCCGCCGTTTCCAATGCTGGCTTGCAGAGTGGAGGGCCAGTCCACCCCATCCGTGGCTGCCACTGGCCCCTCCATCCTCGTGTCTACCCCTCGGTTCCAGGAGCCAAGGAGGAGATTCACGTACTCCCAGAAGTACCTCTCAGCCATGGTGGAGCCTCAGGACTCAGAGGAAGAGGAGAAGAAAGCGAAGAAGAAATCCCGCCAGGCCTGGCTCACCCCCAATGGATTCCAACTGACAGGACTTCACAGAAGGCCCGAGAGTGACTGTCACCTGAGGCTGCCGCCCATCAGCACCGTCACGGAGCTGAACGAGGTCCGCAGGGTTGAGTGGGGCCTCGGGTATGATGTCCACAGGGAGCTTCCTCCTGACTCACTGTGCTGTTCCCCACGTAGGAGTGGAGGGAAAATGCCTGCTTTGCTAACGGGCCGCATCGACAGAGGTGGAGCTGGGACCGGCGCCACCAGGACTTTGACCTGTATAAGAAGCCACCACTTTTCCTGGAGCTGCCCCCTTCTCGAGTGCCGAGGCCTGCGACAGGTAACAGAGACCTCTGCAAGATGGAGCCTCCTGAGGCTAGGGGAAGGCAAGGCCTCTGCTGCTTTGCATCTTGGCCTTTTGGTTTTTGCTAAAGCTAGGAAGTAGAGGCAGAACGGGGCTGGCCTGGATGTGCTGGGCCTGGCACTCAGGAGCCCTGGGTTCTAGCTCCAGCTGTAGTACTAACTTGCTGTGTGACACGGGGGTAGTCCCTTCACTGCTCCTGGTCCTTGGCACCATGCCAGATGATTTGAGAAAGCTTGTGTGCACATGCCAGTGGGGATGGGGCAGAGAGAGAGAGCATCTTCACGCCGACTCCTTGCTAAGTGTGGAGTCTGACACAGGGCTTGAACCCAGGACCCTGAGATCATGACCTGAGCCAAAATCAAGAGCCGGCCACTTACCTGACTGAGCCACCAAGGTGTCCCCCTGGGTCTGGGTTCTTAGCTATAAAATGCATAGGTTGGGAGATCAGTCTATAAAATGCATAGGTTGGGAGATCAGTCTAAGGGCTTTCTGAGCCTCAACACGCATAACCCATGTCTAGAGGCCTGGCCAACAGCAGGGGGCAGAGGGGGCACCTCTGGGACCTTCTGACTCCCTTCCTGCTCCAAGATGTTGCCATCCCCCTCTCTGTGGGGGAAGGAGGGAGTCTAGAAGCATGGGTCCCTTTATTTTTTTATGAAGATGGGTCTCCAGATCATTTATAGGTTGACACAGAACCCCAATTTGCTGGTTGCTAGAAACTTCATTCAGGGAGAAAGAGAGGAGTTGATTTAGTGACAAGGTTTGCCAGAGAAACCTTTCTCAGAAAGCCAGAACAGGTAAACATGGATTTCCTTCTTCCCCCAACCCCTGAGGGCAGCTGTTAACAGCTCCAAGAATCAGGAAGTGCCAACAAGCTGCTGAAATTGGTCTCCCCCTGCTCTGTGTGGCTCTTGCTGCCTCCCTTCAGAACAGGCTCTGGGGCTGCCTGGAGGTCTCCCGCCCCCCACCGGCCTGGGTTCCCTACAGGCCTTCCCAGCCCGCACTCCCCCGAGGTGTCAGCCAGCCTGGGCCTGCAGACAGAAGGCCACAGAGGCACACCAGGGCCTCAACTCAGAAATGGCAGGTGGGAAAGGGAGAGGTGAACCAGAGGCCTCAGCCTTTGAAATTCGGCTGGATGAAGAGAAAACCAGCTGCCGCCAGGGGTATGCATGCCACAGGGCCTACAGCGAAGCCCCCTTTCCCAGAGGACTGCCTGTGGGGCATGGGGGCTGGACGGCAGCTTCCCAAGTTGCCTGGACAGCCTCCGGGCCCGGGCATCGTACCAGATTCATATTCCCCTTTACACCTCTGACGTCATGAGCTTTGTCAACTTTGACCTTCTCAAGATCGGCTACCCAGTCCCAGGCAGAGTGCTCAGGCCAGCTGAGGCGTGTACTCGAAAGGAAAGAGCCCGGCCTTCTCTTCCGACCTCAAGACAACATCTGTAGTGGGTTTTCTCAAGCCCCAAACGGCGCTGGATCAGACGAAAGCAACAAGCTGGCCCACGTGAACATGCTGGGACACGGAGCACCCAGCAAGCAAGAGCAGAAAGGAGCCAAGAAAAATGCAAAGGTGTAAGAGTCTGCGCTGTTCCCACTTCAGGAGTGGAGGCCGAGTTCTGTACAGACAGCGCAGGGAAAGGCGGGAACGAGCGTGTGCTGTCCTGTACCAGACCACCACCTGAGAAAGACCAGAGATGGGCTCAGTAATCCCCAGGGCACCACGGCCTGGCCTGGGCGCCGGCTTCCTGCGGGCAGAGAACAGCGCACTGAAGGCCACCACTAGAGGGGCAACACGGGCCTAGGGCACCACAGAGGCTACAAGGGTAAACACAAACTGCATTTTATATCTATCTTCTGGTAGTAAAGGCATCTGTGCCACGTACAGTTTGTAGGCGGTTTTTTTGGCGATCGCACAATCTACAAGAAGGTGCGGCCTAGCAGAAGCGGCTGTCCATACTTCAGACAGGTCCCTGCCCAGCTCCTGCCACAGAGGCAGCGACAAGAGCCCGCGGCCACTGTGACATCTGCTAAAGTAGCAGAAGCCCTTCAAATCCCAGGTGACACTCTTCAGGACCTGGGGCCAGGAGGTCCAGCAGCAGTGCCTTCAGGGCAAAGCTGAACGGGGGGCCCATAGGGTGGGAGAAAGCCCCCCTGGCAGACACAGGGAAGAAGAAACCTGTCCAGTGATGGGCCCTGGCCTGGGGGGAGCAGGGAACGCTGTCGCCTTGCTTCAGGACGTCCTGTCCAGAGGATGGGCACAGATGTACGCTTGCTTCTCTAGGACCTGCTGGGACACTTTCTTAATCTGCTCATCTAGATTTTCTGGAGAATCTGGGAGGACAAAAGAAGAGGTTTGTAAGAACAGAGATACCGCTGGGGCTGCTACTTGTTTTTGCCCATCCCCTGTGAAGGAACCCTTAAGGTAACTCTCTTCCACACCCAGGAGGGGCTTCTAGCTGCAGGGAGAAACAGGGATAGGGGCTCCTTCCTGCTAATCCCTAAAAACCCTGGATCTTGTGGGAGCAGGGGCTGGAGAAGGAGCCTTGTGCCAGTCAAGCTGCCGACAGCAAGCTGGTCTCCCCACTACAGCACAGGACACGCCAGCTCTCACCCAGAGCCACGAGCAGCGCCGTTATGTGCTCCTCTCCTCCCCCACCCAGCAACAGGCTGGGCTCTCCGGCAGGGGACATGTGACATGGATCCCTGAGGCCAAAATGTCTCATGATCGGAAGAACCTGAACCAGGCGTTCTCAGACATGGCCAAGTGACCACGGTAGAGAAGGAACATTGTAACAAAGAGCCCCAAGAGCCAAGCCCCTGCCCGGGCTAGGGCCAGAGCTGGGATAGCTGCCAGGGGGCAGCTGCCAGCCTCGGGACAGGGGCGCTGGCGGCCTTCACCTGCAGGTCTGTGTTCCTGTCTGGAAGGCCCTGCTGCGGGTGAACCTACCCTTACCAGCCCTCACTCAAGGGAGAAGG
>PITA01013901.1:22668-55774 GCA_004023965.1 Spilogale gracilis
CCCCCCCCCCCCCACCCCCAGTGTGTGAGTTTCAAGGAACACAGGCGAACTTAGCAAGTTGGTGGAGGTCAAGAGGCCTGGCTCGGGAGGCAGAGTCCCTGACCCAACTTGCTCTGGCCCCAAGAGCAAATGACTCAACACTTCTGAGCCTCCATTTCCTCAATGGGAGGAAGGCCATGGTAATCCTAGTGCTCACACGCTGTTGTGGGACGAGGCACGTAAAGACCCAGCACACGGTAGGCACTCAGTGACTGCACCCAGCCTGCCAGGCAGTGCAAGGCATGTGGGTGGGGGGGCACATGGTATGGGACCCCGTCACTCACCTAGCCCTCTTCCCTCAGGTAGAAAGACAGAAGGGAGTGGCCCCGTGTCCTGAGCAGCACAGGCCTTCTTATTCGAGCTGACCACCCATGCTGGCTGTGGCCACGACTCAGCAAACCCGCCAGCCTCCTGGGACCACGCGTGGGCCAAGGCCCTGGACTTGCCCAGTCCCTTGCTGCCCACTGACCCCCTCCCCGGCCCCACAACCACAAGCCTCATTAAAGCTCAGTGGATAAAGCCAGTGGACAGGCTCACCTCGTGGTCGTGGTTTCGGATCCCCACTCGGATGGAGCGGCTGGCCCGCGACAGCACGGCCGTCATGCCATACAGGTTGATGAGGATGTTGGCTACCCGCTTCAGGACCATCTGCTCCTCCACGATGGTCTGTGAGCAGAGCCCAGGGTGGAGACTCATCTTCAGCCACCTCCAAGGCTCACTTCATGCCTCAGTAAAGCGGGGCTGACACTCACTCTCCCCCTGGGCTGTGAGGGGCTGGCTCACGGGCTGCCTTGTTTTCCCTTCCGTCTAGATTTGGGCATGGCTATCAAGCCAAGACCAGGTCCCAGAAACCTGGCTGAGACCAAGTTGCTTACTGTGCTTCATGTCACCCTGAGCAGTAATAGCCACAGAGCAGGGCCCAGACGGGGCTGCCCTCCCTACTCCAAGGAACCTCTCTTTACCAGGAAGGCACCCTCCCCCGTGGCTCCTGGGACAGGCAGCCCCACCCCACCCCTCCAAGGTGACCACGATCTCTTTCTAGGTCTGGTCCCAAAGGCGGACACTTGGCAATACACCCCACCTCCCTGCCCCCAAGTCGGAGGGCCTGCCCTCCCCAGATGCGGCAGGGGCACGGGTACCTTGCCAAAGCGGAGTAGCAGTGTCTCCACCGTGCGGCCAAAGTAATACACATTTTCCTCGAGCTTGCTGGCACTGTCCTAGTATGCCAGAGGAAAAACCGCTTAGTGCCACCTCCCCATGATGCCCATCCCACCTGGCTGGGGCGCTGGGGCCCAGGCTGTGCTCTCAAGCTAGGCCATCCTCCCCAATGCCATGGTCACAGCCCACTGGAAGGGGACACCCACCAGGAGGGCACCCATACGGGGATATGCCACCTGTGCCCACTCACTGCGACACTGGGGTGCACTGCTCCCAGCTTCCCTGTCAATCCCAGATCCACGGTTCGGCCCAGGGAGTCTCGCAGCCTCTGGCCAATAGTCTCAAGGACAGTGGTCACGTTGCCCTGTTTAAGCTCGCTGCAGAAAGCCCACGGCCCCGTGAACTCGCGCCCCACAGCTGATTCCCACTGCCCAGCAACAGGGTCCCCCATGGCACCTGTTCCCTCTGACTGTCCGAGGCATTAAAAGGACCAAGCCAGGATGCAGGTGCTGCCCTACTGGATGCCTGAGGCGGCCCAGCCTGTCAGAACAGCTGGTCTCTCACAGAGAGCTCTGCCCCACCCCGCCCCACCCGGCCCCCAGCGCTCTCCACAGCAGCAGTCACAGCCAGCCCCAGGCATGCTCGGGGTTAAAGAGCAGCAGAAGGCTCTGAGCAACCCATATCCGACTCCAGCAGTGATTTCTAATTGCTCCAGCACCATGAGGGGGGTCAAGAAGAGTGAGAGAGTGAGAGAAGAAAAGTGTTCTCCTCTCTCCTTGGAACCCAGTACCCCTCAGTGCCTAGGTTCTGAAAACAAAGCTCCCTGCAGCACGGGAGAGAGGAGCTGCGAGGGGAGAGAGGAGCTGCGAGGGGAGAGAGGAGCTGCGAGGGGAGAGAGGAGCTGCGAGGGGAGAGAGGAGCTGCGAGGGGAGAGAGGAGCTGCGAGGGGAGAGAGGAGCTGCGAGGGGAGAGAGGAGCTGCGAGGGGAGAGAGGAGCTGCGAGGGCTTCCTGAGGCAGCTGGCCCCTCCTATCACTTGCAGGGGAAGGCCAAGCGCTGGAGGCTGGCTTTTAAGGCTCCTGTCCCCTTCCCTCCCTCCAGCCAGCCTTTGACAGAGCTGAGCACTGCATGGCCCCATGAAGCCCATCCCAGGACAGGGCAGCCACCCCCCTCCCCGCCCCTGCTGCCCCAGGCTGGACCTCTGCTGGACAGAGGGGACCTGAGGAGCAGATGGTGGGGCCGGCACCTACTTGATCCTAGCGGTCAGGATGCGGCCGGCGTGCTGCAGGCCGGTCAGGGCAATGTACATCCGGAGAATCTCGTTGGTCCCCTGTGGCCGGAGCAGTCTGGAGGTCAGGTTGGCCCCAGTGGGATGGCCCCATTTGTGCTGTGCATGGAATGGGGTAGGCCTCCCCACTGCCCACCTGCCAGCGCCACGGAAGTTGCTGCTTTGGAAGCAGCCTCACACTGGGAGCAGGGCTGCGGCCTGAGGGTGAGGGCGACACGCTGGCGACCGCCTCCAACCACCTCCGACCGCCTCCGACCGCCTCCAACCACCTCCGTGGGGGACAAGCAGCGGGTGGCCAGACAGCCGCGGCCTCCCTCAGGATCTACCACCTCTCCCTGACCAACTACACAGGAGTCCTTCCTTTCCTCAAGCCTCTAATTCGGATTCCTTATAATGGCAAAAACCCCCTTGCCCGGGAGGGAGGGGTGCTAGTGGGCATGGCACACACCAGGTGGGTGCCACCAGATTCCTCAGGGAAAGCACTGGCTGCAGACAACGAGGGCTGGCTGCTCCCTACTGCCAGGTACCCATACCCAGAGGGCCACCTCTCCCCTGCTGCTGTCGCTGTGCACAAGGCTCACCACCTGGGATTAGCTCTGGGAGGCGGGCCGCACCTGTGCCCCATGGCACAGACTTCTGACTGCCAGCACTGGGCACTGAGGCCTGCAGCCTGGTGGGGCCGTGGACAGGAGACTCTCACGGGAGAGAGGAAGAGCCTGGAGGCCTGCAGGCTAATAGTCTGCAGAGAGGTGGGCCGCATCCTGTAGTCTCCAGACGAGAGCATGCACTTCACACGAAGGGCTGTGTAGCCCTCAGAGCTTCTGTCCCACCCACTCAGGATCGAATAACTGGGCCAAGGGGAAATGGCTTTGGAAGAACCAGTCCTAGGGCAGCAGAGATGTGACACATCCCCATGCCCTTGGGAAAGTGCTGGTCACATCACATCCTGTCTGTCCTCTAAGAAGACCACAGGGTTGGGATGCTGGGGGAGTGGGTGCCTACCAGGAATAAGAGCAGCCATGAGGCCTTCCCCTGGCTTGGGGAGCCCAGGAGCCAGGCAGGCCCCACCTGCATGTGGTCTGAAGGGGTCCTTCAGGAACCACACTGGCTGTTCAGGCTCCAAGCCTCATCTACAGGCCTGCCTCCTGCACATCCTACAAGCATCCTAAAGTTCCATCTGTGTCTCACCGCAGCCTCTGAAGGCAACTGCTCTTTCTGCTGCATGTGCCTGGCCTCTGCAGAGCATCCTACCCCCCCATTCCTGCCCCCACGTCAGCCCTGGAGAATTTCCCAGAATGGGAATGCCTTCAAGTCATTCCCTGCTCTGATGGCTTCTCTGGCCTGCACAGTAAGATCCAAATTCTTCTGCTTATCGGTCAAGGGCCTCCATAGCTTGCCTACTTGTCACCCCTTCTCATCTACCCTCTGCCCTCACCCCATCAACTTTTCTACCACCTGCCCCAGCTCCCCCCTACTTGGACTATCCACTGCTCCCCCAAAGGCTAGCTTTGGCTTATTTTACCCAGTGCTGGCAGATAAGGCCCTATCTGGGCCTGGCACGTTCCACGTGCCTGTCCTTGGCCAGGCCACAGTTGGTTCTGCCCCCAAGAATCCAGTGCACTTGCTTCCTGAGACTCCAGCCCACTGTAGGGGGAGGTGCCACTCAAGCCTTCGCTTCGGAGGTTTCCCCAGTCCACCCTGCTCAGTCAGGCCGCTTGGTCAGATCCCAAGCTCCCTTTCCCAAAGGCTTCTCTGTGGTCCCAATCCCCCTTTTCTTACCCCATCCAGGGTCTTCCCCTGCCCCTCCTCACACTAAATTCTCTCTTTAGGCTTGTGAGCCCATGGAGGGCGGCAGCAATTAGAGAGAGAGGTGTATGAGCTGGGGAAGCACATGGAGGACACTGCTGAGTTGCCTCAACATCCCAAAGAGGAGGGCCAGACCCAGAGTGAGCCCTGGAGACACAGCTGGGCCTCCCGAGAGACCTCGGCCTGCCCTACCACTGCCAACACCGGCACAGGCTCTGCAGAACGGGCCCTTGCTTGGCCCTCAGCCTCCCCTCCAGCCCTGGGGAATGGGACAGATGAGAGCACACGGGGTGGGGGCAGGCACTCACCTCGAAGATGAGCAGGATGCGGCTGTCCCGCAGTAAGCGCTCGTACGGGTAGTCCCTCATGTAGCCCGAGCCCCCGAGGATTTGCAGGGCCTCGCTCACGCACTGCCAGGCACCCTCTGAGCTGAACACCTGCCACGGGGCCAGGGTGCGGTTAGCATGGCGCTGGCAGTGGCGAGCACCTTCCACAAAGGGAGGGGCGTGGCCAGAGCAGGGCAGCTGGGGAGGGAGTGGGAGGCTTGGCGTGGAGAACCTGGCTTGAGGAGCAGCAGCTCTGTCACAATCTCACTGGGTGGACTTGGGCAGCTCCTTTTCTTCCTGGACCACAGTGACCAGCTGTGGCTCGCTACCCACCGTGACTCTTTCTACCTCAAAGGCTTCCTGGGGGTGCAAGGGCCCACTCCGTACCAGCCACACGGAAGAAACTCCTGTCCTTTTAAAACCCACCTCAGACTCCCTCTCCAGGAGGCCTGACCCTGCCCACCCAGCCCCATTCACCCGGGACTCGCCCCGCTGCATGTGAGTTGCTTGGCCCCACACCTGGCTGCAGGTGACACCCAAAAACGTCCATCCACAATGAAAGGCCTTCCCAAGGAAGCTCAGCCACCGTTGCATGCTGATGGGAAACTAACACGTGGCCTCTATTTTCTCCATCTGTTGTCGATTGGTGGTAACTCAGCACATGCTGTGCCAGGGAGACCCTGTCCTGTCCTACAAGCGCACTCAACGGGGCACTGCTTTTTGCCATTTCTCCCACGCCATGCGGCCTCCCCAGCTGCGTCCTAGGGCCCAGCCTGGCACCTGGCGGGGACGTCATTAACACCAGATCCATAATAAAATGATCCATAAGTGATCAAGAGGAAGATGGCAGGGAACATGGGCTGTGAAAGGCTGCAGCTGAAGAGCGGGTTGGGGTCTCCTGGGCTGGGCAGGGATTACCTTCACCATGGCGGCCTCAATGGAGCAGTCGGGAAACCCTGGTTGGTCCAGCATCCCTGCGGTGAGGTAGGCCATGCTTTCCATGACGTAAGCCTTCTGAGCCATCAGGGCAAACTTCTCCTGGGTTGTTCAGAAAAAAACCGGGAAACAATATGCATGTGCAGAGACCCAGATGCACCAGCCAGCTCAGAAGGTAATGAAGTTTGGAGCCTCGAGGCCCAAGAGCTCCAAGCCCCAGCATTCCCGACAGGGAGCCTCGTTGAACAGAGCCTCCTCTTGTCTTCTTCAGAACCCTGTGCGGGAGTCACCAGCACAGGCTACAGAGGCACATTCTCCGTGCCCACACGTGACAGCACCACGGAAGGCGCCCATGACCCTCAGTACCTGAATCAGTCCGAATTCACTGAGGTGCTTGTTGAACTGCTTCCTCGTGCAGGCGTACGCAGCAGTCATTTCTGAAGAAGAGCAGAGTCATCAGAAAGAACCGTTGTCTGGTTGTCCTAAAATGCTTTCCTAAGGCTATCATCATTGACCCGCAAACACTGCAGCGAGAACTAGGAGGAAAGGGTCTGCTGAGACCAAATGCCCTGCGAGGCAGCACCGCCCCTTCCTAGCGCATCTGGTCGGCTCTGGGCCGGGGGTGGGGGGTGGTGGTGGGGTGGGCGGGTTACAGCAGCAGACAGGAATGGAAGCACAGAGTTTAGTGTCCGACAGGCTGGAATCTGGCACTTTCTCTTACCAGTTGGCAGGTAGGGCCAAGCAGCTACCTCCCCGACCACCACCAACCTCACCACAATGCCAAGGCTCCCAGGGATGCAGGTGTGAGGAGGGCACCCAGCGTGGAGCCAGGGCCCCGGAAGCACCCGACGGGAGGAGCAGGCTCCCGCCTGTCACGGCTGGCCATCACCAGAGCGGGAGGCTAGCCTACCGTAGGTAAAGCTGTGAACCCGAGAGAACGCGGCCGCCTCCTCCCGGCGGTCCGTGGCAAACGCCAGCCCCTCGCCCTACAGTCAGTGTCAAGAGTCTACATGCTCTGGGGGCAGGCTGACCGCGAGAGCCCCCACGAAACTCTTGCACGGAGGCGTGTTCCTGATGGGGAAGCAGAGGCCCAGGGCATTTCAGGGCCTTGGGGGGCAGCTCAGCACAGTGAGCCAAGCCCTGAGTTCCGAGTCTGACACGATTTTGGACCCAGACGAGTAGCCTTGGGCAAATCACCTTCCCTCTCTGAGCCTCAGGCTCCTCATCCATGAAATGGAGGTAAGAGATAAAAACAAAGCCTCCCAGTCCCCACCTGGCCCTGAGGAACCTCTTAAGCAGGACACAAGCCGCCCTGCACCCACCCCCAGGCAGGGCCCGTGCCTTTGCCCGCAGTCACTTCCATAAAGCTACGACGGTAATGGTACCCAACAAAAACCCTACAGGGCTGTTCTAAGTTCACTGACAAAGAAGTCTAGGTTTTAGGTAGCTAACAGAAAAAACAAAGGATCTGTTCTTTCCTGAGGCTGAATGATCTGAGTTCCACTCCTCACCCGCTGGGTCTCCCACTGAATCAGCGCTCATGTCTCGCTCACATCTGGGTGTCCGTGAAGCAGCTCCATTTTTTGTGGTCAGAATAGCAACCCCTCTTGACCTCGGACAGACCGTCTACTCCCCCACTCCGCTGATTCTTTATGAGTAAGTAAAACAGGAGTGTGAAGGAACATGAACCACTTGGGAGCAGACTGACCACATTTTTTGGTCTAAACTGAAGTCTGAATCTTCAACTGCAGCTGAGCTTCCGTCCATCCGAAGGCCTGGCTCAGCAGTGGCCGGCATGTGGATGCAGGAGAGCCTCCATGGTGGAGTGGGGGCTGCAGGGGCAAGACTGGGTCACAAAAAGCTCCTGTCCCTCACTTACCTACCGATCAATTTCTTGAGCATCCCGGCAACAGTGCTACCCATGCTGAACCGCCCACTATTGAGGATGTTCATGGCCACCTGCAGGGAGAGAGGGGGCGGCTCACTGCGCCGGCACTCCGGGCGTCCTGCTCACCCCTGCTGTGCAGGGGAAGCCCAAAGGTCCTGGGGGACCACAGGTGACAGAACACAGCACTGCTTGTCTGTTTTTGCCAGATTTTTTTTTAAGATTTTATTTATTTATTTGACACAGAGAGAAATCACAGGCAGGACGGGAGGCAGGCAGGCAGAGAGAGGAGGAAGCAGGCTCCCTGCCGAGCAGAGATGCGGCACTCGATCCCAGGACCCTGAGATCATGACCTGAGCTGAAGGCAGAGGCTTTAACTGAGCCACCCAGCCGCCGTGCCAGATGGTTTCTTGAGGACAAAAGGCAAATCTCTAGAGAATTCTGTGCTAGCATCTGGGAAAGTTAACCTTCCTGCCATCCCCAACAGGCTGGGTGTGGGCCCAACATGTCACAACAAGGTCACTCGGTCACCAACATCCTTGGAGTCACCCCCGGGTAAAGGAACTAGACAGCGTTACTCCAGTAGAACAGGCCAATTCTTAGTCCTCAGAGGAGAGGCAGAAACTGAGACTTGCTGGGTACACCCTGCAAGCTTTGCCCTGTAGACTTACCCACCAGCATGGGCCTCCTGAAGGACTGTAGTGACCCACCAATCCCCTGCCTGTGATGCCCAACTAGGAGGCCTCAAAGACAGGCTGGGGCTGAGGGCAGAAAGGACTCTGTGAACACCATAGTTTTCCTAAAAGCTCAACTCCAAGTGTATACTGAATTTTCACTGAATGCTTATGCATGACTTGGATGAATAAATCATGCAAGTGATTCTGAATTTATGATCAGTTGTTAACCTGAATGGGAGAGTCTCTAAGCAGATGCTGTAAGATCGGAAACAACTGCTCCAACGACTGGGAGGAGAGAGTGCAGACTCTACCTGCTGAGTCCTAGGGGACTGGGGAATGCAGGAACAAGGCCCAGCCCTGGGTGCTGGATTGGGGATTGGGCACGGTTATGTCCCACCACACTGTCACACCTAGATCCTGCCCTGCCTCCTTTGGGGGCCATGCCTCTGACCTCAGTCCATGCCTGTCTCAGGCTACAGTTGTACACTGGTCTCAGGACCTGCCAGGACTATGAGGGGCAAGTGAATTCTCCCACCTCATCCGCTCTGCCACATGGGTTTGCAAAAGCTGGCTCACGGTTTTATCAAAGAAATACATTTCACGGCTCATTAAAAAAAAAAAAGAAAGAAAAGAAAAAAGGATTTGAGATCAGATCTCATTTCCCAGGGGATCAAATAGATTTCACCCTTTCCAAGAAGGGCTCCTGATGGTGCAGCCGCTTTGGAAAACAGTGTGGAGATTCCTTAAAAATTAAAAACAGAGCTACCCTATGACCCTGCAACTACACTACTGGGCATTTACCCCAAAGATACGGATGTAGTGAAAAGAAGGGCCATATGTACCCCAATGTTCATCGCAGCAATGGCCACAATAGCCAAACTGTGGAAAGAGCCAAGGTGCCCTTCAACAGATGAATGGATAAAGAAGATAAAGTCCATATACACAATTGAATATTACGCCTCCATTAGAAAGGATGAATACCCAAGTTTTACATCAACATGGACAGGAGTGGAGATTATGCTGAGTGAAATAAGCCAAGCAGAGAAAGTCAAGTATCACATGGTTTCACTTACTTGTAGAGTGTAAGGAATAACATGGAGGACAGTAGGAGAAGGAAAGGAAAAGTGAACTCAGGTAAATCGGAAGGGGAGACAAAGCACAAGAGACAGTGGACTCTGAGAAACAAACTGAGGGTCTTGGAAGGGAGGGGGTGGGGGATGGGTGAGCCTGGTGGTGGGCATTAAGGAGGGCACGGATTGCATGGAGCACTGGGTGTGGGGCATAAGCAATGACTCTTGGAACACTGGAAAAATAAATTATTTAAAAAATCAAGAAAACAAAAAAAGAGGGGCTCCTGAGCTTAACTATCAATCCTCCTCCTTAACCGGGGGCCTCCCCTCCTGTCTGTGGCACCTGCCTGCTTTACCGGCTTCTCTCCCACAGATGTCTCCTCTGGCATTTGCACACCAACATCCTACACCTCACTTGGCCAAAAGTGAGACACAGTTCACGCTTCCAACAGCCCCTGCCTGGCAGTTCACTGACGGCCTCCACACCTCCGAGGTCTGACTATGGATAAAACTTCGGGGGGCGCCTGGGTGGCTCAGTTGGTTAAGCAACTGCTTTCGGCTCAGGTCATGATCCTGGAGACCCGGGATTGAGTCCCACATCGGGCTCCCTGCTCGGCGGGAAGCCTGCTTCTCCCTCTCTGTCCCTCTGCTTGTGTTCCCTCTCTAGCTGTGTTTCACTCTGTCAAATAAATAAATAAAATCTTTAAAAAAAAAAAAAACAAAACAAACAAAAAAAAAAACTTTGGACAGGACGACCCAGGAGATGGCTCTTCCTTTTCTCCCACTTTAGCTGGGCCATTTTCATCTGGCCTCTGATCATTCTGTGGTCTCCGGAATCACTCCTTTTTAGCATTTAGGCCAACAGGCAAGCAATGCTACTCATAACAAAGAGAGAGAGCTTTGGACATCTGTTTTCTTTTAAACATTCCAACAATTGTTTTTATACCTACCACAGAGGGGAAAATGCTTCAGTGCAGTGTGGAAAGGACTAGGACAAGGGGCATTCCCTACAGCAGCCAGCGGGACTCCCCACACGTGCTCTGGCAGCCCTCTGACCTGGGAAGCCTACTGCTGGGTGTTTAAACTGTGGAAATAATCGGACAAGCGTGCATGAGATACAAGCAAGGGGTTACACCACGCAATATGCTTCTGAGTAGGAAGGAGGGGAGACCAGTGTTAAATGCCCAACCCGGGAACCTGGGGACATCACATGTGCCATCACCATATAAAGAAATACCCCGCAGCACTAAGTATCAGTAATACACATTTACTAGCATGAAGAGAGTATTAGGATTTCTTGATGAGTGAAAAAATACAGGCTGTATCGCACAAATAGTATTGCCAAATGTTTAAGAGATGTATGCTCTTTGAAAAGGTCTGGGGGAAGGGGCACCCGGGTGGCTCAGTCAGTTAAGCCTCCGACTCTTTGATTTTAGCTCAGGTCATGATTTCAGGACTGTGAGTTCAAGCCCCATGTGGGGCTCCAAGCTGAGTGGCATCTACTTTAACTAACTAAAAAGGTCTAGGAAGATAAGCACCCAAAATGAATGATGAACAGCAACTCTGTTGGGACCCAGCTTCAGGTAATTTCATTTTTTTCCATCTGTATTCTCTCATCTGTATATAACATCTGGGTTACACAAAAAATAAACATACCACCGTGTACACATGGCTCTCTTTTTGTCCTTTCACCTCTCTCAAGTCCTTGGGTCCACATTCACCAGGCAGCCTCCAGCCAGGAGCGCTGGCTGAACACATTTATAAGATAAATAATATCCTCCCGGGAAGGAAGGAAGGTATTGCTGTGATCCCTGCTTCACAGCCAAGGTGTGGGGGTGCTCCACAGGGTGAAGATACTTGCCCAAGTCACCTGGTAAATTAGGGCTGGGCAACAGTAAAGACAAAGAGCGAGTTTAAAAAAGGGCAAAGGGGGGGCACCTGGGTGGCTCGGTCAGTGGGAATGCGTGACTCTTGATTTCAACCCCACAATGGATATAGAAATTATCAAAAATAATGAGAAGAAGAAATAAGCCTTAAAAAAGTGGGAAAAGGATTTAAAAATACATTTCTCTAAGGAAGATGTATATGAATGGCCAAAGCAGCTGAAAAGATGTTCAACCTGATCACTCATTAGGAAAATCTAAGTCAACCACAATGAGATACCACTTCACACACTCTGGGGTGGCTATATTTTTAAAGACATCCAATAACAAGTACTGGTGAGGATGTGGACAAATTGGACCCCCTTATGCTCCTGCTGGCCACGTAACATGGTGCAGCTGCCACAGAAAACAGTCTGGCAGTCCTCAGAAAAACGTCCAGCCACCAGATGACTCAGCAATGCTCCTCCTAGCTCTTTATATACCTAAAAGAACTGAAAACATACTGTTCATGCAAACACTTGTATATGAATGTCCACAGTAGCATTATTGATAACAGTTCCAACGTGGAAACAGTTCAAATGTCCACGAGCTCACGAACAGACAAATGTGGTGTGTCCCTACAATGGAATACTATTCAGCTACAGAAAAGGAATGACAAGCACTACAACATGGATAAACCTCAAAAACATTAAGCCAAGTGAAAGAAGCCAGACACAAAGGTCACATGTGGATTCCACGTACATGAAATGTTCAAAATAGGCAAATCCACAGAAACTGAAAGTAAAGTAACAAGTGCCAAAGACTGGGAAAGGGGAAATGAGAAGATATGGCGTTTCTTTCTGGGGTCTTTTCATCAAAAGTTCTCGAATCAGACCATGGTGATGGTTGTATATTGTCACAGTGAATATATTAACACAGTGAATATATTAAATAACACCCACGTGTACATTTGAAAATTAAGTTTATGTGATGAGTTTTATGTTCATTAAAAAATAATAAATCTGACTCCAAGAAAAAAATTGGGGCAGGGCCTACAGGACCCAGGGTTGTGCACTCAGGGAGCCTGAGCTTTGGCAGTGCCGGCTGGCCTGCTTTCTTCCACTTGCTGGAGAGAGGAATCCTATCCCTACCCAAGGCAAATGAAGCCTCGCAGAACCCCACACTCCCTCATCTGGGAGCCACTTCTCCATTCTGCTGACTGCCCTCGGAGGACTACACACAGTCACCTGGCAAGCATGCGCTGGTCTGCTACAAGCAGGGATGGGACAGGGCTGGGGGCCAACAAGCTACACCACGAACCCACGCGGCCTTTACGGGGGCTGCTCTCATGACGCACCTTAAACCCGCCTCCGACTTCTCCAAGGACGTTTTCGATGGGCACCCTGGTGTTTTCAAAATGCACCTCGCAAGCTGAAAAAGATAAAATCAAAGGCCTTACCTGATGAACGTGGAGTACTCGCACTGGACCCACAGGCATGAAAACTAAGGCATCCGTTTGTTCACTCATTCATGCTCCAGCTACTGAAAGAACAGTATATGGGCGCCGGGGTGGTTTAGTTAGTTTAGCGACTGCCTTCGGCTCAGGTCATGATCCTGGAGTCCCGGGACTGAGTCCCACATCGGGTTCCCTGCTTGGTGGGGAGTCTGCTTCTCCCTCTGATCTCTCTCTTCTCTGATCTCTTCCCTTTCATGCTCTCTCTCTCCCATTCTCACTATCTTTCTCAAATAAATAAAATCTTAAAAAAAAAAAAAAAAGAACAGTACAGAAAGACAAGCCTCCTGTCCACGTGGAGCCCCTACTTAGCAAAGGACATGAGGATGTTCTAAGTGCTACAGGTGAAATAAATAGAGAGTGGTGACAGAATCAGAGGTTGGAGAGGGGGCAAATGATAACGTTTTTGCTAAGGGCCTCCATCAGGCTTTTCTAAGGTGACATTCAGCAGAAGTCTGGAGGAGGAGCATGAGCCAGATGCGGAACCATGAAAGCAGATGGCACAGCCTCTCTGAGGTGCCAGACCCCATGGGAGCACTTAGGGTCGCAGCCTGCTCTGTGACTATGCGTTAAGCCGATGGCCTTTCTGTGCCTTGCCCCGCCAGCTGTCGCCAGGGGCATGGAGCCCATCCAGTGCAAGCCCCGGCTTCCCTGTGCTGGTGTGGTCTGGCTCAGCCCACCAGGAGCTTCTCTGATCGGCTGTGAGAAAGAGCCCCAGCATGGTACCCACGTGGCAGACGGGGACCCCATCCACAGCCCAGGGCAGGCTGCCCAGCACCCACTGGCAGCTGAGCACTTGGGTGGCTTCTCAGACAGGGGATGGGGGCAGCCCCCAAAGGGAGGAAGTGCTTGGTGTGCGGAGGCAGGCGGAGGGGGAAAGCGTGGCAGCGGTGAGGACGGAGGCGGGAGGGCACGGGGCTTCTGCACATGCTTTCGCACACTGTCACGCACACACGGCGGGTCCCAGCAACTTCACGCTGGGCAAAGAGGGAGACTCAGAACAAGGCAGGTCATGACTCAAGAGCAGTCCAAACAGCAAGCGACCAGGTGTGCGGCTTTATGCCAGCGCTCCAACGGCTTGTGGTGAGACACAATGCAGTCATCTCTCTGGTCCTATTCTATGACATACGGGCTACAGGCCCTTGTCCCAGCGGCTCTTAATTCCTTCACGGGCTGCTGCCTCCCTCTCTGACCTCACTCTGGGCCACTCTATCCACTCTTGTGGGGCTACTGCATGATCCCAGGGGCACCATTCACCCTGACCTCAGCGTGGATGCCGGCCCAGGAGTGGTGCAGGCTGCCACCCTGTTCTCCCCTCACCTGGGTCACTCTGACCACCTCTTTCCCACCGCCACGGCACGCTCTTTATCTTGGGCCTCTGAGCAGGCTCCTTCCTCTGCTGGAACGTTCTGGGTAAGTACTGATAAGCAGGACGAGTCTGGTGGTAGGTAACATCTGCTGCCATGGGCAAGAAGCATTATATAGAGATCATCTCCCTTCCTGGGTCACACCACCAGGCATGTTCTGTAAATCATCCCTTTCTGTCAGGTGAGGAAGCACAGGAAAGTAAATGAGCTTGTCTGAGGTCACGGAATTTCTAGGCAGTGCAGCCAAGTCAGAGCTCAGGGCCCTCGGACCCCGCCAAACCAGGCAGCTGTGGCAAATACCGCCATCCAGCACCCCAGAGAAGAGGTAGCAGACGGAAGCGGGTCTGCAGCACAGACACTCCATGACCTGAGCTGGGAGCCCCAAGAGGCAGTCTCGTGAGGACTCCATGGCAGTGCTGGTTGGGTCGGGAGTCACTTATGGGACACCAGCCTCCTGGGGACCACGCGCTGCCCGGGGGATGCAGGTGGGTCCAGGTGAGTATGAGGGAGAATGAGAGGGAGCAGGCTCCAGACAGGAAGGATGGGGTGTCCTGCAGTGGAATGTTTACCTCGGATACCCCTCTGCCTCCCTGGCAGGATAAAGTGCTCTCGGGGAGATCACCAGAGCCCCCACGTGGAGAGGGGCACACGCAACGTGCATTAAAAGAATAAACTAGCTTCAGGGTGCTCCTCGACACTGCCTCAGAGCCACTATAGTTTTTTGTTTGTTTGTTTGTTTGTTTTAAGTTTTTTTGGTTTACTTGACAGAGAGAAACACAGAGAAGGAACATAAGCAGGGGGAGTGAGAGAGGGAGAAGCAGGCCTCCTGCTGCACAGGGAGCCCGATGCGGGGCTTGATCCGAAGACAGACGCTTAACGACTGAGCCACCCAGGCACCCCGCACTGTGGTATTCTTAGCAGGATTCTGCTGACATGCTTATGTGGTACCAAAACTATTTACATCTCATAAGGCACGCACGCACACACACACGCATGCTACTTACTGTTGGAGCCGCGGATGCCTAACTTATCCTCAGGTTTCCCGTGAGTGACTCCACCGAAGTCTCTCTCTACTATGAAAGCTGTGATTTTGTCTTTTACTGAGCTGTCAGAATCAACCACCTCCGTCTTTGCAAACACGGTAAAAATATTGGCCAGTCCTCCGTTGGTGATCCAGACCTGAGGGAAGAAACAGAGCGAGCTTTGGAGAAAATCACACTGTTGCCCACCACCTCTGGGCTCCAGCCTTTGCCATAAGATAACTCAGCAGCCTTTCAAACTTCAGGCCAGAAACATAAAAGCTCCTGGCTTTGGGAAGTCAAGCCCATGTGGACAGAGGTTCTTCCCCAGTCGCCCCAGATTTCCCCAAGAGGCACAGGCAGCCGTGGATGTGTGTCTGCACATGAAAGAGAAGCCAACAGCACTAAGACAGCTCAGGCTCCAGAAATAAGCAGCCAGGGTTCCTCAAGAAAGCAGAGCAGGCAGGAAGGAGAGGAGAAGCAGCAGGGGGGGAGGGGACAGGGAAGAGAGAAAGATAAAGGGACTTCTCAACAAATGGCAATGTACAGAACTTATCTGGACCTTGATTCAAGCAAACTGTTGGAAAACAAAAAGGTAAGAGACAACCAGGGAAACTGGAATGCTGAGTAGACAGAGAAATGGTCAATTTTTAAGCTGCGAGAACGGCATTTTGACTTGGTATTTTAAAGCTTCATCTCATGGAGACACGCGCTCTAAGTCTCAGGGCTGCCGTGCAGGTGTGGCTGTGCTGACGGCAGAGACATGGCAGGCTAGGAGCCTCGGGAGCCAGAGCCGGCTGAGAGGAAGCTCATTACACTAAACTCTCGCATGGGTCTGAGATTTGGTCGCTTTGCCTCCCTGAGCCACACTCCCTTCTTCCAGAGAGACAGCGCCGTGCCCACTCAAGAGCGCCCCGTCGAGAGATGCCGCATCCGCGCTCTACAGTCCTCAGTGTGTGTGTAGGGGAGGCCGGTGCGTGGTGACGGCCGCGGCTGAGACCCTGAGCAGGCCACAGGGCGCTACCTTGGAGCCGTTGAGGATGTAGTGCTTCTTGTCCTCACTCAGCGTGGCCCTGGACTTGATGGAGGCCGCGTCACTCCCACTGTGGAAACAGAAAGCCGCAGGTGAGGCAAGCCATGCTGGGCGTGAGGAACGGTTCTGGGGGCTGACAAGTGGAGAGTCTGGTACTTTAACGCGGGAACTTCTACAGATAAAGGGCTCGACGATAAACGTATTCAGCTCTGCAGGCTACAGGGCGGGTGTTCCACCTGCTTGACTCCTGCCTGCTGTGGCCCGGGGGGGCGGGGCACAGACGACCCGTGAGCAGAGGGCGTGCTCCAGCAAACCTCACGTACAGACAGGCGGCAGACTGCATCTGTCCAGCCCCGCTGCACCCCGCGAAAGAGCGGCAGCGAGCACCGCCCTGCCGTCGGCCGGCACGTGGGCCTGTGCACCCAGAACGGGCTCATCTGAACTCCTAGGAGGAGCAGTGCAGGCATCTCTGGTCCCCAAGTGAGGAGAAGCAGGATGGAGTGCAGTCCAAGTAACGGACGTGTTGGTACAAGTCGAGTCCTAAGCAGGCTGTGTGGGCCTGGGCTGATGACTCCACCTCCCTGAACCTCGGTTCCTAACCTGTTTAGTGGGGACGGTAGCACCCGTCCTACACACTCAGGAAGTTGCTAAGAAGCCGGAAAGCACTGTCCTAAGTGAGGCACACTGCAGACCACAAAACAATCGCTGCACAGGTGCTGTCGGCTGTGTTATCACTCCTGTAAGCCTCACTGGGACACAGAAATCAGGCAAATGTAAGAGAAGTACAAGGACAGTTGCTGAGTCGACACTCTGGAAGATTCGGGGACAGAAGAGAGAAAAGCCACCACCTATTCACCAAAACCCACAGCCCTCGTCCCAGGGCACCCGGAAGGTGGCACACCTGCTTGGCTCCGTCAGACAGAAGGCAGCGATGTGCTCCCCTGAAGCCAGTTTGGGCAGGTACTTGGCCTTCTGCTCCTTGTTGCCAGCCAGGATGATCCCCTAAATGAACACACACAAGGCTGCTATCAGCTGTGGGGAGAAAAGAATGTGGGCAACGTGCTCGCACAACACGGCCCATTCTGGAGAAAACAACTCCTGCAAGAGGAAATATCCCGAGCTCAGAGCTGGTGGCCCCAAGGGGGAAGGGGAGAGCTGCCGACGAGTCACCCCAAAGTGCACACCCTGGTGTGGCCTGGGCCTGAAGCACAAGCATGGCTTTGGGTTGGACTCAGGGATCGGCATCACTGCTCCTCCACTTCCAGGTCAGATGGCCTTGGGCCAGGGCTGTCCCTCCTCTGAGCCTCCATCCTCTTGACTCCACACTGGGGGTAATGCTACCCACCAGGCGGTGTCTGGATGGTAATGTGTGAAGACACAGGCATGCCAGAGCCACACCTGGCAGAAAGAAGGTGTGCAGGCTGTGTCAGAACCGTCCCACCCCTTCTCAGTCAGTGCCACAGGGAGAAGTGTGCTCCTTCCACTGGGTGTCTGCTCAGAGCACAAGTGCTCTGAGGGGTGGGAGGCCAAACCTACTGTTCACTTGGCTCCTTTCACTTTCTACAGTGAGCAGAGACAGCCTGAGTAGTGGGCCGGTCACTGACAGCTGCCCTAAAATGCCCCAAGCCCAGGGCAAGGAAGACGTGTGCACAAACAGCAGGAAGGAGATGCTCTGGCCCCTTGTGACTCCCAAGCTCAGCAGGGAAGGATTGCTTCCAGCGGTAAGGTGAAGACAGGCTCCTCAGAAGCAGTGGCATCTGCTATGGGCCTCAAAGGATGGGTCAAAGGTGATGGGGATGGGAAGGGGATTCCAAGGGACAGGACAGTGTTATCAAAGCAAAGCTATTTCTGTGGGGACCAAGCACCTTCCAGTCTGGCTGGAGAGAAGAAGCTCACAGGGGAGTGCCGTAGGGCCTCCCTTCCTTCTGAGACAGGAAGCCCAAAAGTTACTTCCTGGTCAAAGTGAGCAAGCCTCCTGCCTCCATACTCCAGACAGTCATAAAACATCAGACAGAAACCCTAGACACTTGACCTTGAGGCCAATAGCCTGGTGTGCTGCCAAGGTCACGGCGATCGATGCATCCAGGCCGACGATTTCTCCTAGTCGTGCGTACATGGTGTTGGAGAGGCCCAGGCCACCTAGACAAGAAACAGACTAGCTTTACTTGTAGTCCAGACCCAAATTCCTCCCATTAAAGGCAAAGGGCCTGACTGCTTTTTCTGCTTCTAAAGTAAGACCAAATCACCATTTTAAGAAATCAGTACAGAAAGGTATAAAGAAAATAAAAATTACCCATAAACTTATCACAGCATTTTTGAGTACATCCTTTCAGATTTTTTCTGGGCATATAAGCATACATAGATACGTATGTTTTTATCATAAAAAATAAAACATTTAATACAAAGAGTACCTCCACATGCATTAAGTCATTCATTCCCTGTACCTGGTGCGCTCTAGGACAGGTTTTTTCTGCCTCGGCACTACTGATTTTTGGGGATGGATTATCCTTGCTGTGGGGAACTGTCCAGCGCCCTACAGTACACTGGGCAGCACCCTCCACCCACGCAGTGCCAAGAGTTCCCTTTCCCCTTGGTTTGCCAGCCAGAAATATCTCTAGACGTTGCTAAACCTTCTCTGGGGAGATAAATCAACCTGGATAGCCATCATTCTTCCAGGAAGAAGACAAAAATTAAAAAAACAAAACCTCCACCAGGCTGATGTATTTTGTATTTCATTTGCAACTTCTAGAGGTAGCTGGGTGGCCTCTGTGTGTCTTAAGAATGACAGATGGGGGCCCAGGGTCACATGGCCAACAAGAGCAGAGAAGGGCCCTGAATTCGGGTAGGGGTCTTAGCCCTGGAGCCACTGCACGGCCTGACTAAAGAGGAGGTCACATGCACATAAAGGGAAGGGCAGCCCAGCCTGACGTGTAGTCCCCCGGGTTCCATACCTGGGAAAGGCCGGGGCTCTGCAGTGTTCCATCCCCATCCCTGCTTTACACAGAAGCGCACCAGACCACTTTCTTTCTTACTCATTTCATATCCTGAGGGAGTCAGCACTGTTTACAAAAAACCCAAAACCTTCTGATGCTTTTCTACTAACTTCGGTATCACTACAATCATGGAGGAACGGCAATCACATAGGGACAGATGACAAGCAGGAGGAGACTGCTGGCTGGGGAGAAGCTGAAGTGACAGGAAGGAACCACGCATTAGGTGGCACACAGGGAACTGGGGCCGGGAGGGGAATCCAGGCTGTGTTGCCAAAAGGGCCTCCATTTTCACAATGGTGGTTTCAAACCAGCCAGCCTTTAGAATGCTCCAGACTGGGAACATTTCCCACAAAAGTTTGGGGCACAAACATAAGGTTGCTGTTGTTTAATTTCCCAAGAAAAGATTTTTTAAAAAGAAGAAGAAGAAAAAGAAGAAAAAGAAAAATGAAAGCAAAAAAGACCCAAAATCATCTCAGGAAAGAAAGAACATTTTTCACATCAGTGAGTCGGACAGAAAACAAGAATAAAGGATGTAGAGTCGTATCATCTCATGCCAACACACACATACACACACACCTCACACACGCTGGCACAAAACACATGCAGATGGAGAGAGGCATATCCCAACCAGACACAAAGTGTTCGCAGATAAAATTAAGTACTTTTCGTCACTCAAGAGGCAATTTTTACAATGCTTCTGAAGGGGAAATATGTATTAGCACTAACCTGGCTACGTCTAGAGGTTTTCTTCTGTCACTTCTGTTTTCTCCAAGCCCTTATTATTTATTTATTTTTAGCTGACAGACCCACTGTAGTTCTCTGGCTCCGCCCCACCTTCATTCTGCTCCCACAGTCACCGTGGACTGCACCTGAGGGCAGACAACTGGCCTGTGCCTCGGGAGCTAGGACGCTGACAAGCCCCAGCTGTCGGGGCAGAACTCAAGTCCCCCCTCGCCTCGCACAGAGGCTACAGACTGGGGCAAGGAAACACAACACATGTAGTTTCCTTCACGGAAGCTCAAGCTACTGCGTTCCGCCGGGAGGAGAGTCGGTAGCACAGATGGTTTCATGTCCCCTTGCGGAGGAGCAGTGTTGGTATGCCTCCGAATTAAATCAGGCCTACACGAGTTGGTCCTAAATGTCCGCACTCTCGGTGTCAGCCTGGACCAGCTCCAGGCTGGGTACCAGTGCGAACCTGCTCTACACACATCGAGGGTCCCAGCCCTGGCTGCCGAGGTGGGAGAGGGACAACACTGGCCTAACTTTAGACCCTGGAGATAAACCAGACACAGAGAGAAAACATCAAGAAAACCCCTTGTCTTCTGTGTCTTGCTCTGCAAAACCTAACTCACAACCCAGTTGGAAAATGCCCCAAATACTAAATGTCCAAATAAGTAGCCCAAGGACAGGAAGTAGGCTCAAGCCTTTAAAGCACCATCAACAGTTCCTTCCCCTAAATTGGACTCTTAGCTGATCAAAGGGGGAAAGTGGCTCCAGAGAAAGCTCAGGCAGAGGACTCAATGGTGTGTGTGTGTGTGTGTGTGTGTGTGTGTGTGTATGTGCGTGCGTGTGCGTGCGCGCACACATCCATGTGTGTGACTGTATCCCGCTCTGGTGCCACAGGCTCTGTTCCTCTTGTCCCTTACCCCCGCCCTACTTCTAGCTGTCCCTTTAATCCCTACAGAATTTAGATGATCAACTCTAGATTAGGCAGAAGAGAGAGAGCGGTAGTGATTGGCCAAATCTAAGAAGGCAGAATCACACTGGGATCCGGGGGAGAAACGCTAGGTCTTTCATCTGGGGGCTAAAAACATCACTACAATGATCCAGGAATTACAGGGGCAGTCCAGAGCACAAGGGGACAACGGGGGGGGGGTGTGTGTGTGTGCTTCAAATGTTCTCAGTGATCTCATCTCCCACCTCAATGCACCTGTGTCCTACAGCCATGTGCCTTCTTCCTCTGCACCAGGATAGGAAGCAGACTGGCAGACCCTGGCATTTATGTTCTTACCCCACAGTCTTCCCTCCAACAAGACGGGCTCACAGCTCGGGGGCAATTCCTCTCTGCAGCAACCAAAGGGCCTCACAGGACAGATGATGCTAGAATTGGCCAGTGTGGTTTTGAGGTTATCCACACCCCCTTCCCCACGGCCCACAAGGACCTAGAGAGCACAGACATCCTGCAGCGATCCTTATCCAAACAAAATGAACAAAGTACAGGCCTCAACAGTTCTTCCCGGTCCTAGGTCTCTTAGTCCACACACTCACCTGCCAAGCACCCCAGATTTGGTGCATGGTGGGTATTTTTTTAATTCCAGTGGTTTTATAGTTTGATCCTGGACATGCTGCATTTAAAAGCCACCTTTCCCAAACAGAACCCTTTCCTGGACAAATATGGGGTGCTTTTTAAGAGCCAAACCAACAGGGTGGTGTTTTCCTTTACTTACCATACTCTTCTGGGACTTGCATTCCAAAAAGCCCCAGGCTCTTCAATTTCTCTAACGTTTCAATTGGAATTTTTCCCTCCCGGTCAATTCTTTGAGAGTCCACTGCCAAGAAGAAATATTTTGATGAAACAAAATATAACCTATGTCTACAAAGATAAAAGCGCACAGAACAATTTTTGTAAAGCATACAATCTCAGGGTCAGAAACTTCAAAAACAGACACGTCTGGTCAGCTGTTCAGCATGTGCTCCATTTCACCTCATTAGCGCAGCCAGCGTTAGATTTCGAAAAATGGCCATTTTTCGAAATGGTACCAGGCAGTGCTCTGTTTCTCAATCTGGGTCCCCTTCACATGAGTGTTTGCTGCGTAAAACTGCGGCAGATTATATAAACTTCTCTGAAGGCAAACTACATCTGAGTTTTTTTTATTATCATTACCTTCTAGAAAATCAGAAAATAAGTACACAACTTCCAGAACTGTCGTAAAACGTCAAGCTAGAGAGCCAAACTCTGGGCATTATCTGCACCCATGTTTACCTAGTTGTCTGAAACCACGACTCTTTCACCACAGCCCACAGATTCTGAGGACAGATTATTCTGTTTAACACCTACTCGTGTCTATCAGAGCAGAATGGAGCAATTACTAGCATTAGGTCTATAATTATGTATCTTGTAAGCACACATTTTTGCCTGAATCAAATCAATTCAAATCTTCCTTCAGCATATTAAGTCTCTTGTCAGCATATTAAACTTCATTACTATTAAAAATGTTAAAAACCACCATAACCTGCACTTGGGAATTTTTTTTTTGAGATTTTATTTATTTATCTGACAGAGAGAGAGATCACAAGTAGGCAGAGAGGTAGGCAGAGAGAGAGGAGGAGGAAGCAGGCTCCATGCCGAGCAGAGAGCTGGATGCGGGCCTCGATCCCAGGATCCTGAGATCATGACCTGAGCTGAAGGCAGAGGCTTTAACCCACTGAGCCACCCAGGTGCCCTGCACTTGGGAATTTTTGTGCACATGGGTCACTAATAAGAAATATGGATTCACCAAGAGTTCAAACCTCTCATTTTTTATTTGCCTTTTTTTTTACAACTTTATTGACATATACAAGTGGCATATAATAAACCAGATATTTACAATATATAATTTTTTGAGTTCTGACATGTTTGTCCATGAAGTTACTCCCACCAAATAAGTAATAAAAACTTTTTTCTCTTTTTTTAAAGGTTTTATTTATTTATTTGACAGAGAGAACACAGCTAGAGAGAGAACACAAGCAGGGGGGAGTGGGAGAGGGAAAAGCAGGCTTCCCACTGAGCAGGGAGCTAGATGCGGGGCTTGATCCTGGACTCTGGGATCATGACCAGAGCCAAAGGCAGATGCCCAACGTCTGAGCCTTCCAGGCACCCCAAAACTTCCTTTTCCACAAAGTTTCCTCATGCTCCTTTGTGATCAGCCCATTTCCATTCCCAGGCAACCACTAATCATCTCCTGTCTATAGGTTAGTTTGCGTTCTTGAGTTTTAAATCATACGGCAGGTAATATTTTGATCTGGTTTCTTTGACTCAGGATGATTCCGAGATTCATCCATATCACTGCAGGTGTCAATACTTTATCATAATATTTTTTATTGTTCAATATTCTACCATATAAAAGTTTATCCATTCACCTTTCAATGGACATTTAGATGGTTCTCAGGTTTTGGTTCTTAGAAATAAAGTTTGTTTGGTTTTTTTTAGGATTTTTATTTATTTATGAGAGAATGAGAGAGAGAATGCACAAGTGTGAGGGTTATGGGGACAGACTCCCCACTGAGCTAAGAGCCTGATGAGGGACTTGGTCCCAGAACCCTGAGATCATGACCTGAGCTGAAGGCAGACACTTAACTGACTGAGCCACCCAGGTGCCCCTAAAAATAAAGCTTCTACGAGCATTCACATTCAAGTTTTTATATAGCTCTGTTTTCATTTCTCCTGGGTCACTACTTTGAGGTGGAATGGTTGGGCTGTGTAGTAGAGGATGTATAATAAGAAACTTGGGATCTGGGGAGACCCCTGCTTCCAAACAAGATGGAATAACAGGAACTGGAATGATCTCTTTGTCTCAACATACTAAACCAACAGGGCACATAGAAGAGCAACGAGGAATGTGTCATTAGTGGAGAAGAATTTGCCCTAGCCCATGAATTCTCAAGAGCAACAGCACCCCTGGAGATAATAAAAATTGGTTCTGAAGTGGGGCAGCAAAAAAAAAAAATTTTAATGGATAAGTACAAATAATATACAAACAGATATACGGTATAACTGCAGAATTAAAATGTCATGAGTGAGGAATGTAAATGGGGAAAAATGTCTAGAAAGGGTTTGGGGAGGAAGGTCAGTAATAAAAACAGGTTGGGAAACACTGCTCTACAGGCTGCTCTGCCCCCACCTAATAGCACTTAAAGAGCAAGCCTCGGCTAAAACCAAAGACACCACCAAACGGAGATGTTCTTTAGGGAACACTGATGCCAAAATCCTCAACAAAATACTAACAAACTGAATTCAGTAATACATTAACTAGATCATTCACCATGATCAAATGGGATTTATGTGGGCATGTAAGGATGGTTTAACACCTGCAAATCAACGCGATACATCATGTTAACAAAAAGGTTAAAAATCATCGTCACCTCAACGGATGCCAAAAAAACCCCCAAACACTTAAACTCAATATTCGTTTCTGATAAAAACTCTCGACAAAGTAAGTATAGACGGAATTTAACTCAACATAATAAAGGCCACATATGACCAATCCACAGCTAACATTACCCTCAACTGTAAAAAGCTGAAAGCTTTTCCTTTAGGATCAGGCTCGACACAAGGATGCCCACACTCGCCAGTTTTATTCAACACAGCAGTAGAAGTCCTAGCCACAGCAATCAGACAAGGAAAACAAACAAAAGGCATAAACACTGGTAAGGAAGAACTAAAACTGTCACTATTTGCACATGACATGATATAAAATATAGAAAACCCTAAAGACTCCTCCAAAAAAACTATTAGAAAAAACGAGCTCAGTAAAGCTAAAGGATAAAAAATCTCTATGAAAATGTTGCATTTCTATACACTAATGATGAACTATCAGAAAGAGAAATTAAGGGGCTCCTGGGTGCCTCAGTTAGGCGTCTGCCTTCGGCTCAGGTCATGATCCCACGGTCCTGGGATCAAGCTTCATGTGAGGCTCCCTACTCAGTAGAGCTCTGCTGCTCCCCCTGCTTGTGCTCTCTCTGTCAGATTAATAAATCTTTTAAAAAAATAGACAAACTAAGAAAACAATCTCATTTACAACTGCACCAAAAAGAATTAAATACCTAGGGATAAATTTAACTACGGAGGTAAAAGACCTGTATTCAGGAAACCACTCAAACAGCGAGCAGAGAAACTAAAGATGACAAAAATAAATGGAAAAACATACAGGCCTGCCTCATTTTAGTGGCACTTCCCAGATGCTCATTTTTTACAAACTGAAGGTCTGTTGCAACCCTCTGACAGGCAAGTCTACTGTGCCATTTTTCCAACAGCATTTGCTCACTTCTTGTCTCTGCCATTTTGGTAACTCTCACAACATTTCAAGATTTTTCATTATTATTTTATGTGTTATGATAATCTGTGGTCAACAATCTTCAATGTCACTACTGTCATTGTTTGGGGTGCCATGAACTCCACCCACGCGAGACAGTGAGCTCAACTGACAAACATACGTGTTTGGATGGCTTCACCGACCAGCCATTCCCACTCTTTCTCCCTCTCCTCTGTCCGCCCTCTTCTCTGGCACACAATATTGAAAATAGGCTGACGAGCAACCCTACGATGGCCTCTAAGTATTCAAGTGAAAAGAAGAGTTGCAGATAGTCTCTCACCTTCATTCAAAAGCTAGAAGTGATTCAGCTTAGTGAGGAAGGCATGTCAAGGCCAAGAGCTAGGCCTCTAGAGCCAAACAGTTAGCCAAGTGGTGACTGCAAAGGAAAAGCTTTTGAAGGAAACTGAAAGTGCTACTCCAGTGAACACAGAAGATAAGAAGTGAAACAGCCCTACTGCTGATGTGGGGAAGGTTGTAGTGGTCTGGACAGATGATCAAACCAGCCACAATAGTCCCTTAAGCCAAAGCCTACTCCAGAACAAGGCCCTAAGTCTCTTCAATATATATGAAGGCTGAGCGGAGGTGAGGCAGCTGCAGAAGAAAAGTCTGAAACTGGCAGAGGTTGGTTCATGAGGTTCAAGGAGAGAGCCGTCTCCGTAACATCCAAGTACAAGGTGAAGGAGGTCCTGATGTAGAAGCTGCAGTAATATCCAGGCAGCACCCTCACTGAAAGTTCAAGGTGATGGTCAACATTTTTTAGGAATACAATGTGTTTTTTGTTTTTTAAGATTTTTTTAATTTTTAAGTAATCTCTACACCCAATGTGGGGCTCAAACTTACCGTAAGATCAAGAGTCACATGCTCTAAGTAGAATTTAAATAAAAACATGACAGGGCGCCTGGGTGGCTCAGTTGGTTAGGCAACTGCCTTCGGCTCAGGTCATGATCCTGGAGATCCAGGATCGAGTCCCACATCAGGCTCCCTGCTCGGCGGGAAGCCTGCTTCTCCCTCTCTCATTCCCCCTGCTTGTGTTCCCTCTCTGGCTGTGTTTCTCTCTGTCAAATAAATAAAAATCTTAAAAAAAAAAAAAATGGCCTGAAGCTAATCAAAGTCAATAAATACTATCAACACACAGTCCAAAGATGTTCAAAGAATTCCAAGCAAAAGAAACAGGAAGAAAACTACGCCAACATACATTATAATCAATTTCCCTAGACCCACTCAAAAGCAAACAAAGAAATAGAAACACTACGTAAAAATGGTAAGATGGCAGCAGACACCTCACTAGAGACGATTCAGAAGACAATGGAGCAACACCTATAAGGGGCTAGAAGGAATACACTGTCAACAGTGTATGGAAATCTTTTCTAACGGCAGACTCTTCAGAGACATAAAAGCTGAAAATATTCATCCTGCAAAACCCTGTAAGAAATGAAGTCTTTCCCACAGAAGAGGGATGGTAGCAAAATAAAATTTGGTTATAGAAGAGAAAATGAAGACCATTATAAATGGTAAGTAGACGAATAAATACAAATCATTTTTTCTCATTAAAAAAATTACACCAGAGGGGCGCCTAGGTGTCTGAGTCGGTTGAGTGCCTTTGGCTCGGGTTATGATCTCAGGGTCCTGGGATGGAGCCCTGTGTCAGGCTGCTTCTCCCTCTCCCTCTGCTGCTCCCCCTGCTTGTGCTCTCTCCGTCCTCTCAAAAAAATAAAATGTTTTAAAAAAAATGAAATAAAAAAATAAAAAATTACACTGGAGTGCCTGGCTGGCCTCTGTTAGAACAGTATGCAACTCCTCGGGCGCCTGGGTGGCTCGGTGGCTTAACGCCTCTGCCTTCAGCTCAGGTCATGATCTCAGGGTCCTGGGATAGAGGCCCATGTCGGGCTTTCTGCTTAGCGGGGAGCCTGTTTCCTCCACTCTCTCTCTCTCTCTGCCTACCTCTGTCTACTTGTGATCTCTCTCTGTCAAATAAGTAAATAAAATCTTTAAAAAAAAAAGAACAGTATGCAACTCCTGATCTCAGGGTGGAGCCCCACGTGGGGTGTACAGATTGCTTAAATAAATAAAACTTAAAAAAAAAAAAAAGCCTTAAAAAATAAAAAATTATACTAAGGGGCACCTGGGTGGCTCAGTTGGTTAAGCAACTGCCTTCGGCTCAGGTCATGATCCTGGACTCATGGGATCGAGTCCCACATTGGGCTCCCTGCTCGGCGGGAAGACCGCTCCTCCCTCTCTCACTCCCCCTGCTTGTGTTCCCTCTCTCGCTGTGTTTCTCTCTGTCAAATAAATAAAACCTTCAAAAAAAAAGAAAAAGAAAAAAAATATTTTAAAAAACTTTTCCATTAAGAAAACTCAAGGGCCAAATGGTTTCACTGGTGAATTCTGCCAAATATTTACGGAAGGAATTACACCAGCTTTACACAGAGTCTTACAGAAACTTGAAGAGGAAACACTTCCTGACCTAGTCTATGTGGCAAGCATTCCTCTAATTAAAAATTGGACTCTCTGGGGTTTTTTTTGGGCTACTGAGTTGCAGTTCTTTATATATTTTAGAAATTACCCCCTTATCTGATATATGGTTTTTACAAATATTTTCTCCCATTCCTTAGGTGATGCTTTCCTTTGCTGTGCGCAGAAGTTTCTAAGTTTGCTACAGTCCCAAACGTTGACTTTTGCTTTTGTTGATTGTCCTTTTGATGTTTGTTCGGTTCTGTTTTGAATCGCTATAGGCTATGTCTGTGCCAAGGATCTGCCCCAGGTATAGTCTTCTTAGGTTTCCTGAATCCATGCCTTTCGCTGGGCATGTGTGGAGGCTTTATAATTCCCCCTGTATATGTGGTTGCTTTTGAATGACCTCGTCTTCAATCTGGTTCCAGAAAGAGGAAAAAGAAAAATGAGAGGAGGAGGAAGGACCAAAAAAGGCACAGCATCTTAAATTCTCTGCAAGTCACTTAGGCCACAAGGGTAAGGGCTTGCAACAGTAAGAGAGGGCAGAAAAATGGCCTCTGCCCCTTGACCTACACCTCTAGGGTCTGAAACGGTGATCAGAGCACATACCCCTAATACCTGACGGACAAGGTCTTCTCCCCCCCCCCCACCTTTTTTTTTTTTTGCTACTCTGGCTTCCACGAGCCATGTGTGAGCTGCTCCGGGAATAAGGGTATGGGTGCCTGCTTTGGGGCTGGAGGCAGAAGATGGGTAGTGGCTACTGTGCTCAGGGCTCACTGATCAAAATCAATCGGGATTCACTAGCCATGCTCCCCTGGACACCTCAACAGATCCCAGAGTTCCAAAAGCGGTCACATCGCACAGATTCTGCCACTGCGGCTGCTGTCCAGGTAGGGAGACGGAGTCCTGGAGCTTCCCACTCTGGTACTGTCCCGAACCCTCTGGCCACTTGATTTTTGGCAGATGTAGTGAGTGTATTAAATGGGGAAAGGATAACCTTTCGACAATGTTGCTGGAGCAACTGGACAGTCATATGCCAAAAAAAAAATCCTCAAATTTTACCTCACGTCATACATAAAATTAACTGGAAAGGGGTCATAAATCTGAATGTCAACAATTAAAAATATGAAACTTCTGAAGGAAATAGAGACAGAAATCATCCTGACCTTGGGTTTGGCAGATTTCTTAAACTACAAAAAAAAGATAAACTACCAAAGAAAAAAATTTTCCCTTAATATTAAAAACTTTTGCTAATGAAATGAAAAAAAAAATCAAGCCACAGACTAGGAGAAAATTTCTGTCAAACATATACTGGAGAGAAGACTTGTATCTAGAATAAAGACTTCTTAAAGCTCAACAATAGTAAGACAATCCCATTTCTTTTTTTTTTTTTTAATTTATTTATTTATTTGACAGAGAGAAACACAGCTAGAGAGGGAACACAAGCAGGGGGAGTGAGAGAGGGAGAAGCAGGCTTCCCGCTGAGCAGGGAGCCTGATATGGGGCTTGATCCCTGGACTCCAGGATCATGACCTGGGCTGAAGGCAGTCGCTTAACCAACTGAGCTATGCAGGCGCCCTGACAATCCCATTTCTTAGTCCATAAAGTATTTGAAAGACACTTCACCAAAGAAGATACACTGATGGCAAATAAACACATGATAAGATGTCTAACATTGTTGTTAGGGAAATGAAAATTATAACCACAATGAGATACCACAAAATACCCACTAGAATGGGACTGACAAACCAAGTGTTAGTGAAAATATGGAGCAACTGGAACTTTAATAACTGGTGGGAATGTAAAGTGGTAACCACTTTGGAAAACAGTTTGGCAGTCACTTAAAAAGTTAAACATGAACCTATCTTATAATCCAGATATTCCACTCCTTCACACCTCCCCAGGAGAAATGTGAGCATGTTATCTGTCTACACCAGACTCAGAAAAATATTCACATCTTTTGTGATAACTAAAACCTGAATACCTCCTGAAAGCCAATTGACAGGTGAGCAAATAAACTGTGGCATAGCCACACAAAGAAATACCACTCAGTGTTAAACAGGAATGAACTAGGGGCACCTGGGTGGCTTAGTGACTTAAGCGTCTGATTCTTGATTTTGGCTCAGGTCAGGATCTCAGGATTGTGAGACTGAGCCCCATGTTGGGCTCCATGCTGGGCATGGAGGCTGCTTATGATTCTCTCTCCCTCTCCTTCTGCTCACTCCCCCAAAGGAATGAATTATTAGTACATGCAACATGGATGAAACTCAAAATTACACCAAAATCAGCTACACAAAATGTATGTAATGTAGAATTCTATTTAGAAAGAATTCCAGGAGGGGCGCCTGGGTGGCTCAGTTGGTTAAGCGACTGCCTTCGGCTCAGGTCATGATCCCGGAGACCCGGGATCGAGTCCCACATCGGGCTCCCTGCTTCTCCCTCTCTTACTCCCCCTGCTTGTGTTCCCTCTCTGGCTGTGTTTCTCTCTGTCAAATAAATAAAATCTTAAAAAAAAAAAGAATTCCAGGAAATGCAAGCTAATCTATAGTGATCAGTGGTTGCCCCGGGACAGGTGGGGATGGGAAGGGGATCAGAAGGGCATGAGAAAGCGTTTGGGGGCAATGGATATATTTATTAACTTAACTGTGTTGATGGTCTCTTGGGGGTACATATATATTTTTTAAAGCAGACCATTATTATATTTGAATACACAACTTCTGTACAACCAAAAAGTAAAACATCATGAATTCCAGGTGGATTATGGACTATTTCATTCTCTTCCCTGTATCATTAGGTTTCTAGCATAGTACCCGAAAAAGATTTGAGGCTCAAAACGTATTTGGTAAATATTTTAAAATAAATGAATAGCTGCAAAAAAAAAAAAAAAAAAAAAAAAAAAAAAAAAAAAAAAAAAAAAAAAAAAAAAAAAAAAAAAAAAAAAAAAAAAAAAAAAAAAAAAAAAAAAAAAAAAAAAAAAAAAAAAAAAAAAAAAAAAAGTAAAACATCAGAGTAAAATGGTAAGAACACATGGTATTTCATTAGCAATGTATGGCAAATGGTTAACATCCTTAGTCTTAAATGATCTCTCAGAAACCGGTAACAAAAACACTGCTATTCTAAGGAAAATGGAAAAAACAAAAACAGAAGAAAATGAAATAACAAGTGACTAGTAAGGATTAAGGACATAAAAGACTGGGTGCCTGGGTGGCTCAGGGGGTTAGAGCCTCTGCCTTCAGCTCAGGTCATGATCTCAGGGTCCTGGGATCAAGGCCCACATCGGGCTCTCTGCTCGGCAGGGAGCCTGCTTCCTCCTCTCTCTCTGCCTGCCTCTCTACCTACTTGTGATCTCTCTCTCTCTCTCTCTGTCAAATAAATAAATAAATAATCTTTAAAAAAGAAAGGACATAAAAGACTGAACAGTAAGAAAAGCAATTTTGTTTTTTTTTTTTTGTTTTTTGTTTTTTTTTTAAAGATTTTATTTATTTGACAGAGAGAAACACAGCCAGAGAGGGAACACAAGCAGGGGGAGTGAGAGGAGGAGAAGCAGGCTTCCCGCCGAGCAGGGAGCCCGATGTGGGACTCGATCCCGGGTCTCTGGGATCACAACCCAAGCTGAAGGCAGTCGCTTAACAAACTGAGCCACCCAGGCGCCCCAAGAAAAGCAATTTTTTTGTAATACCACACTGTCAAAGATTAAAACACTGAAATGTTATGTTTGTACTATTTAAGGAAACAGAAGTCTCATAAAGAAACACTGGGAGATAAGACTGATGAAGACAATGCATACCATTTTGGGAAAATGTCTACTTTTGACTCAGAATATAAATTTTGGATATACTTACTTCCAGTAAGGTGGAAATACTATGACTATTTCAACAAATTAGCCAGAGAAATTAAAAGTAATTTATATATGAAGCACATAACTGCTGAGAAAATCTGTACTTAATATATGTGTCCAAAAGACTACTAGCATAACTATTTGTTCATCAATATGCCAGTACATATATATCAAAATCGATCAAACACTACACTTTAAATACATGCAACTTAATATAAATCAATTATACCCCTGTAAAGCTTATGAAAACCCTGACAAATCAGATAGAAGTTTACGTAAAAGAACAAGGAACTAAGAAAAGATACAAGTAGGAAGATAACCACTAGAAAAACAGAAACAAATATTTCTAAATAAAATATATTTACACACGAGAAAGCAACTTTTAAAACCAGCAACAGAACAAGTGTCAGTGATGTAGAATTTCTAGGAGTGTGCTGGGCGGAGGGTGTGCACACAGACAGAAACACTTCAAGGGGGTCCACAGGGTCAAAGCTATTTTAATAACACTAAAATATTCTTTGCCTTTTTGATTCTAATCCTATCATGAGTTTATAATGGGGTCTTCCTGGAACTATAATATATATATCACAGATTAAATGCAGAAAATTTTGAGCATCCAGCTGGATTCTCCCTGATTCTGGCTAGATGCTGGTATCTGCTGTTGCGTGTGACAATAAGCTGAATACTAAAAAGATCTGCAAAACTGCAAGACCATACTCCTCACTATTTTATTTGTAAATAAATATTTCTCATTTAAAATATTGTTTCTGCTAACATGTACTGGGCATTTTATGATTTTTAAATAAAGTAATAAATGAACATGGTATTTTTAAAATTTCTCAGTTCTAATCCTTTAGCAGGGCACATATTCACAGATAAAACCCACATAAAGAAGAACCCTCGACCTTATTGGGGAGGAGGGGCAAGATGGCAGAAAAGCAGGAGACCCCGTTTCCAAGGGTCCCCTGAAGTGAGCTAAATATCTACAAAAACACTGTGAACACACATGAAGTCAGCCTGAGATGTAAGACTACACACTCCTGGATCTCTCCTGGGGCAGAAGAGCATCAGGGGAGAGGTAAAGCGGAGCAGGAGTGCTCAGACTGATTTCAGGGGAGAAACAGGAGGGGGAGGGAGCCACCAGAAGTGACCCACTGGGAAGCAATACCCCAGTACGAAAGTGCCCTGTGCTTTGGGACCAGCATCAAATTAATGTCTAGTTAAAAGCAGTCAAAAACAAAGGGTCTTAAGAGGCAACCAGGGAAAGCTGACGGCCACTGGCAGGGATATAAAACCAGGGATACAAAGCACTCCCCGCCGGTCCCTAACTCCGCTGCTTGGGCTAGGTGCACAACCTGCAATGGAGGTGACTCTGCAGCCTTCCACACGACGTGCGGGACCGCGGGGTGGGTGCTAGTGCTCCCAGCGTGGGTGTGGCTCCAGACAGCGTCTGGGCAGCGACAAGTCGCACAAACTGGTATCAGTCGCCGTTTCTGTGGCGCGGGAGTGAAGCGACAAGCAGGGGCCTCGGGTACCATTGGTTTTGTGCCATGTGAATCCTACCATTGGGGCCCATTTGGGCTGGGTTTTTTCTTGCCTCTTTTCTCTTTTTCTTTCTCCTTCCTTTTTGGTGGTAACTTCTAATTGCTCCGAAACCTTCCAACGAGCAACTTGCCTGGACCGTGGTTGATATATTCAGCTAAACGTCCCCTTCAACCGCCTCCTCACCAAAATGACTCAGAGGAGCAACACCCAACAGAAGAAAAACCCAGAGA
>PITA01013902.1:0-55677 GCA_004023965.1 Spilogale gracilis
CCAGCCTGGAAACCCGAGCCCGCGCGGAGGGAGGGGCGCGCCCCGCGGTCCCGGGGCCTGGATCCGCCCCGGGCCGCCAGCCTCCGCCGGGCGGAGGTGCGGAGCCTTCCCGGGGGCCACCCACGCCCCGCTCCCCTCCCCGCGGCGCCGCCCGCCGCCCCTCCACCTGCCGCGCGGCGCCCGACCGCGCCTCCGGAAGACGCAAGTTTGTGACCCCCACGATCTGGGGGGGTCGGATCCCTCCACCCCGCCTTCAGAGAACCCGTTTACAGGAAAATGGTTTTATTCTGGGGCTTGAAATTGGGGATGGGGGTGCAAGCCTGGGAAGTGGAATGTGAAGAATGGCCATCCCTCTCTCTCTTTTTCCTTCTCTGTCTCTCCCTGTTTCTTTTTTCCTGAAACAAACACCAAAGTCCTTTCCTACCGTCTGGCCAGGAGGAGGCTGGGGGCAGACAGGAGACTCTGCAAGCAGAGTTTAAAGAGGACACCTCCAGGCGGTGTCTGCGGGGCCTTGCCTCTGCTGCGCTCCCCACCTGTCTCGGGGAGCCTGCGTCCAGGGGAACACGCCGGCTCCTCGCCCGCAGGCCGGCCCCACCCCCATCCCCGGGGCGCAGTCGGGTGCGGGGTCTGGGACCGGCGCCCAGAGGCAGCCCCGCCCCTTGCCGGCTCCAGGCTCTGACGCGTGTTGGTCCTCAGGGGCCTCCTCCGGGCTCTGGTTCCCCTCCCTCCACCCCAGCCCGGTCTTGGGATCAGGAAGGGAAGGGGATGGGAAGGCTGGCGAGGGGCAGCCGCCCCCGGTGTGCCCGACTACGTCAGGGGCTGTGGCCTCCGAGTGCGCTTGGTCCGGCGGGTGGGGGCTGAGCCCACGAACTCGAACTGCTTCTGCCTCTCGGCGTGGTTGGGGAAGGGCAGCTGGCCGCGGTAGAGCCGCTTGATGAAGTGGGCCTCTCGTTGGTTCTGGCGGCTGCGAGAGGCCTGGCGGGGCCGGCCCTGCCTGGTGAAGGCCATGAACCATCCCTCGTGCCGCGCGTTCTGGAAGGCCGTGTAGTTGTTCTCCAGCACGATCTCTGTGAACACACACTCTTTGCTCTTCCCGCTGGGCTGCGGAGGGAAGGGGGGAGAGCAAGGGCGTTTGTCCACCCGACTTGTCTGGCTTGTCTGCCTTTTGGACCTATTTTGTGGGACAAAGGAGGGAGAGAAGGGGGTGTATGCCCAAGGATTTCTGCCTGGGGAGATGGGTGCCTTCGTGGGGAGGTCAAAGTGGGAGAAGGGACCAAGCTTTGCCGCAGTCAGATCCGAACACAGGCTTGTCACCTGGAAGTGGTACACCTTGAGCGCTAGGTTTCACTGTGCGGAGCCTGTTTTTCCAGACTCGGCAGAAAGATCCAGATCATTCTGCAGCGCATACCCAGTGGGGGCTTGGCTCATGAGAACACCCCTCAGTGTGGAGGAATGCTGCCCCTGCTGTGCAGGGGGTAAGGAGGCAACAGGCTCTGATGGAAAGATGGGGCAAATGTTTATAGGATAAAGACCATGGCGGGGGCGCCTGGGGGGCTCAGTGGTTAAGCGACTCCTTTGGCTCAGGTTATGGTCCCGGAGACCCGGGATCCAGTCCCACATCGGGCTCCCTGCTCAGCGGGAGGCCTGCTTCTCCCTCTCTCACTCCCCCTGCTTGTGTTCCCTCTCTGTGTTTCTCTGTCAAATAAATAAATAAAATCTTTTTTTAAAAAAAGTAAAAAGACTATGTCAGGAGCACCACAGCCATCTGTTTGACCTTCTCCAAAGCCTTGACACTATGCCCATTTTTATAGACGAAAAGCCTGAGGCTTGACTGAAATCAGCAAGTATTTGGTGAGAACAGCCAGAAGGAGCCGCCAGGATTGACAAATGCTCAGGGAAATGGTCTTCTCCCTGCACAACAGCGCAGCATCTGCCCTGTGGAGAGGTCACGCTAGCCAGTGGCTACCCTAGTAGGTGGGCCATTAGTGTGCCTGGGCCTAGAGGGATCCTGTGGACCCCACTGACCTTGGAGGAGCCTGTGGCCCTGTATGAATGCCCACTCTCAGCCCTGATCGACACTTAACCCTTGACAGTGGGGCCACGATCTCACGAAGTTGCTAAAATCCTGGCTCCCTGATGCGGGGGACATAGCCCGGGAATCAGAGCTGAAGAGACTTACGGATCAGTAAGTGTCTCATTGAAATGGAGAAACCAGAGTGACTGAGTGTTGGGGTGTGAGCGGGAGTGTCCTGGCTTGGGCCCAGGCTAGGGGGCGGGGGCATTGCAGGGAAGGCAGTGGGACGGATTCATCCCTCTCGCCGCCCCCCAGGTCTCACCTTCCCAATGAGCTTGCCCTTCTTGTTCATACAGATGTATTTCTCACTTTCAGCACCTTTGATGCGCACGCGGCTTCCAAAGGTGTCCGTCTCCACTATGAGTTTGGCTGTGTCGGGGGAGGGGGAGAAAGACCTCTGTCCCTGGGAGTTGCCAGCTCGGGGGTATGGCGGAGGGGGGGGGCTCAGCCAGCCTGACCGCCCAACCTGGGTGGGTGAGGGGCGCCGGGAGGCTCTCCCACTTGGGCCCCTGCCCCGGCACAGGACCTGGGAGGGCGAGGTTTAGGCCACCGGCTGTGTGAGTGGCCCCTGGTGAGGGCTGAGTCTCACCGAACTTGTTGCCATCCTCCGCAGTGGCAGAGATGCGACGCCCGGCCACCTGCACGTGCTTGCCACTGGTCCGGCTGTAGAGCTGGTACTCCCGGATCTGCCGCCGGCTCAGCTGGTCGGTCACGGCGCCCTGGTCCCTCACGTACTGGTTAAAATTAGGAGACGGGTGATTCTCCCCCTTTGCGGTTACCAAGGGAAAAATAGTGTCAATTTGCTTTGGGTGACACCACACTGGTCCGTCCAGGGGACAGGGGCGCGGGGGTGAGTGTGATGGGGACAGGCCACTGGTCCTGGGAAGCAGAGCTGCGGGGGATGGGGCATGGCCTTCCCGGGCCCGTGGGTGAGCCAGTCATGGTCTCTTGGCTCTCTCCATCTGCTCAGGCTTGGGGGACACCCAGCGATCTAGTGCAGACCTGGAATCGTGACTCTGGTCGCTAGAAGGAAACTTCAGAGTTATGGAACCCAATGTCAGCACTGACTCCTGAGCTCCTGCGTGCCTCCCCCTCCCCCCGCGTGCTCAGAACCCAGCTGGTGGCCTGGTCGGAGGCGCCAGGGGGCCTGTGCCACGGTGTACCAGAGGCAGGTGGCCAGTGGGGGCGATGTTGCCACCTGCCACCCGGCCCCACCCAGGCGTGATGCAGACCTGGGACAAGGTGGGTGTCCAGGCCTTGTACCTGGTGTGCCTGCCTGCGACACTGAGTGGGAGAAGAACACACACGTCCTGCTCTCTCCAGGAAGGTGCACACCAGATGCCATTTCTGAGCTGCTGGTGACAGCTTCAGACCTAGGCTCAAGTGCTTCTGTCGCCGCCCAATCCTGCCTGCGAGTCTCAGTGCCCCAGACTTCCTGTGCCTCTGATCCCTAAGGCCACATTGAGCCCAGACCCGGCCGCCAGCATGGGGACAGCCCTGGCCCCAGAACAGCATGTGCTGGCGGCCGCTCTGCTGTAGACGCGGGAGCAGGAGTACAGGGCCAGCTCTGAGGAAGGGGCCGCGAGCGGCTGGGCCCGTGACCTGCTCAGGGTGAGCCCTGCGCGCGCGCCACTGAGCATTCTCAACTCCAGCTAGGCTGCTGGCCAGGAGAGTCGCCCGGACCCCTGCCCATGAGAACAGGGTCTGCAGACTCGGCAGGAAAGTGTGCCCCGCACCCCGCCCTGGAAAGACCCAAGGCCAGCATTTGAGGTGGGGGCCTGCCTTCCTGCCAGGGGGTGGGGTCTAGCTGGCCCGGGACCCTCAGTGGGGTCCGGCCTGGCCCCAGGCTCCAGCCTCCTGGCCCAGGTTCAGGCCCTCCGCCCCTCTTGGCGGGCAGCCTCCTTCTGGCTGTCTGTTCCAGGTCAGGAGCAGAGAGGGCCCCCCTGAAGCCCCCTCCTCTCCTTGTCCCCCTTCAAGCCCTGCACAAAAGCAGCCCCACGCCCCCCCCCACAGCCCCACAGCCCACAAGTCGCTCTCCCCACGGGACCTGGCCTGTCCCTTTCATGTCCCCGCTGCGGGGGGACCTCCCCTTCCACTGCTGCAGACAGCTGCTTGTCAGACGGCCCCTCAAGCATGGCTATGGTCCGGCCTGCTGGCCCCCCCTCCGAGGGGGGTGGGGGGGACTTCAAGGGGGAAAGGACAGCTTTGCCACCTTCCCTGAGTCCTGAATGGGGCCTCAGCCAGGCCATAAATGCCCGGCCAGCCTCACCATTGTGCTAATTCCCTTCCAGAACAGGTTGCGTCCTCCCCCAGCCCCCTCCCAGCCAGGCTGGGGGCTTTCCTCTTGCTCTCCCTGGATGTGTGAAGCAAAAGGCCTGGAACGGGGGCTAGAGCAAAAGGGGGAAGGAAAAGGGGGGGCTGTCTCTCTCTCTCTCTCTCCCAGCCCCCCACTGCTTCAAAGGCAGCCCCTTTCCCTCTCCCAGAGAAAAGGCATTTACCTTCAAAAAAAGTCCCCACTGGCTATGAAGAGAAGCGGGCGTCTGGCCTGGGAAAGCCAAGCGATCTCTCCCCAGAGCGGTTCTGGGCCAGTGCATTTTAATAGCTGCACTTTTATGGAGGACCACAAAAAGGGCCCGAGCCTTGTCCAGGGGGCTGAGGCTTGGGGTGGGGGCTGACGTGGGGTGGGGCAGTGTGGAGATGCAAACCCTGAATCTTGTCCCAAACAAACCTCTTCGGGCTTGACCTCATTGCCTGGTAGGTAAGGGGTCACCCCACCCTGGCTGGGCATTTGGACTGCCCATGCCATCCACCGGCACAGCGCCCCCGGGACATCCGTGGACTGGCCACGCCACCCCCACCCCCCCGCACAGGGCCCCCCGGGACATCCGTGTTGGCGGGAGCGGGGTAGGAAGTGAAATGCACGAGTGGTTTGCAGGAAACCTGTGTTTCCAGGTACCTCCGAGTACAAGCCTCACGTGAGCCTGCACCTCTTGCCCTCTACCTGCCGCTCCAGACCCCATCCCTCCAGCCTGGGCTGCCCTGTGCATTTAGCTTTGTGGGGGAACCCGTGTGGCCGTATGGAGAGAGAAACAGAGACTCTAGGACGAGTAGGGATAGGGAGGGTCATGGAGGGAGGACAGAGAAAGACCTCGTGAATCCCCCAATATGCCTTAGCCCCTCTACCCACCTCCGCAGGCCCACACCGTCCCCACCCCCAGCCTCAGAAACCATGGGCTCCAGGGAGGGGCAGGCAGAGAGGCCACTGCCCCCCAGCGGGGTGGGGAGATGGGGGAGAGCTAGTGGGTGATGCCACTTACCTGAGTGTGACAGCAGAGAATCAGTAGCTGCAGACACCTGCGCGGGAAGACAAGGCAGACCCTGCTGTGGGTGCCAGCCGTCAGCTCAGGGCCGGCACCCAGGCACCCCCCTCGCCCCACCCCCGCCCCCCGTGTGGGAATCCCGGTAAGAGTAGGTCTGCCCTGGCCTGGAAACGGCACCCGAACTGCAGTCCACAGAGGCAGCGCACTTACACCGTGAGGTGGGGCAGCAGGCGGGCGGCTCCCATCGCTGGGCAGATTCCTCGGGGCGGTTGCCCCCCCCGGCCCCCCAAACTCAGGAGCAGATACGGGCAGTCCCCAGGGGTAGAGTCCCAGAGAAGCCAAGGTCTCTTCGAGTCACAGGTTTTCAGGGGGGAGAGGAGGAGAGAGAGGGGAGGAGGAGGAGAGAGAGGGGAGGGAGGAGGGGTGGGGGAGGAGGGCGTAATTGGGAGACTGAGGTGTGAGGTGTCCACCTTCCCGGCCAGTGAGCCGGCCAAGCAGCTGCTGGCGAGGACTTCCAGCCTCTCAGGGCTGCCCGAGCACAGGGGATGCAGCTCCTCGATAGGGAGGCTGGCCCCTGGGGTCTCAGACCTGGACTGGGGGCCCCTCCTCCCTTCCCGGGGCCAGCTCTTCCTGCCCTCAGGTCTGGCGCCCCACCTCCCCAAGGGTGAGCGCAGGTATCCTTCCTGGCCAGGGGTCGCTGAGTCTGGCTCTGGGGGTGGAAATTCCCAGAAGCAGCCTTAAAAGGAGGAGCCTCCCTCTGGGGGGCAGGCGGTGGGCTTGGCCAGGAGCCGGCTTCCCCTGCCTCTGTCACCCCTTGCTTCCCCCTCTGCTGTCCGGCCACCACCAGGATGGAGGGGTTAGGGCTGTCCCAAGCACATAATGGGTGCAAGAGGGTGGGGACCAGGGATGGGGAGACGGTGCGCTGGGGCTGAGGAAGTTCCCCGTGGGGTCTCGACAGCGGGCCTGTCGTCTCGGAGAAGATGTGGTCCAATGGCACAGACTGTTTTTCTTTGCGCCCTGGGCACTTTTCTAGAAATGGGGACGTAGCGCCTCAGGGTGTCAGAGGACCAGATGAGGTGACTGCACTGAGCAGACATCAAAGGCCTAAGTTCCTGGGCCTCCCTCACCGTCCTCGCGGGGGCAGCTCCCCGCGCCCAGCAGCCCCTTGCCATGACCTCTGCCCCCATCCCGCTGTTTGCCATGCAGCATTAGCCCATCCTACAGACACTGAAACTGAGGCTCCCTGGCGGGCGGTCAGCTCAGAATGGCCCAGCTGGGCTCGTAAAGTCCTGCTCCTTCTACTCGACGTGGATCTCGCCCTGAGTTCTGCTGTGTCCGCGCCCTCCCAGCCGTGATAGCCAAGGTCCCAGAAGCTGGTGACCAGGGATCCTGACTGTCCCTTTCCCGCGGTGAGTGTGGAAGCAGGCTTGTCCTGAGGGGGTCTCTGAGGGGAGCCCCCATGCCGGGAAGCGGAGGTCACAGTCGGCTCAGGGCTCCGGTCTGGGTCCCCAGGGTGGGAAGAGAAGGGGAAATGCTGGATGTGGATGTATTTACCTACAGAAAGGAGCAGGAGGGCGAAGCTCTCACCTCCAAGCCTCCTTCTCACCTTCCTGAGCTACATCAATCCACAAAGTCGTCTGCCACCCCTCCCCCTCCCCAGACAAGCCCAAGGCCACCCCGAGCCCCTCCGATGTCCAGCTCCTTGCCCCGGGCTCCTGCCCCGCCCTCCCCTCCCCCGCCCCCACAGCCCCCACTCAGGGCCCTGGGGGCGGGGAGGGGGTGGGAACCGTATTCCAATCACAGTGTCAAAACTGAAGGGCTCTTCTAGATTCTTCGTCTGGCCCAGCCATGGGGGGGGGGGGCCCAGGGAGGGCCTCACAGTGGGTGAGTGAGGGGCGCGTGACTCGGCCGGCACCCAGACTCCCAGCCCAGTGCTCAGCGGTTTCTGAGCATGCCCCAACCTGTCCTGCTCCTGAGGATTTCCATTTTCTATCTTTGTTCCATTTCAGCCCGATTTAAACTCTGCCTCTTCTGAGGAAATGCGGGATTCTGCCTCTGTGCTCCGTGCTGGCTCTGGCTCTCTTCTCCAGGCCCCTGCGACCTCACTCATCCCTCTGCCTGCTCCTCACTCCCAGGTAGGCCTCAGAGCTCCCTCCTCCCACCCTCAATCCTGGGATGACAGCAGAGAGTGACACATGGAGGACGGAGTTCAGACCTGGAGTCTTGGGGTGGGCCCAACGAACTAAGGAGTCAGGTGTGGGGAGTGCCACCTAGTGCTGTCTGAACCCCACTTTTCTAAGCCTGAGTCTCTGGTTCCTATCGGTGGGGGAGGGGCCTCTTGTCACCGGCCAGCCCCCCAGAGGGGCCTGAGCCTCCATGGTAATGGATGCCAGCAGTCAAGCTTGGCCTTGGGGCTAAGCCAGGGGCCTGTGCCAGGGGGCTCTGGGGCAGGGTTGGGTAGCCTGTTTCATGGTGTGGCATCTGCTCCTTGCCCCTCCCCATTGTGCACCTGCAGGCCTGGCTCTCTCACTCAGCTTGCTCCTTTAGCCCTATGGGAAGGCCAGTGCTGGACTCCCAGAGGGGACGCAGCATGCAGAGTGTTACACGGATTTTGTCCCCATACCTAGGCCCTGTCCTCTATGGTACTCCTCTGTCTCAGCCTCCTACTTTGTAAAAAGGAAATGGCCATTATCGATGTTGTCAAAACTGCCACCCACTGAGGTGGGCCCTCCCTGGAAAGTATCAAGGACCAAAAGAATGGGAGCCCGGGGCCTAGACCCTATTATGTGGCCCAGACTCAGTTTACCTAAATTTTGACCCACTCTCTCCCTTGACTAGAGAGAGTGGGAGGCAGAAGGTAGGGGTTCATTAACATTTACCGGGAGGTGGCAGGTGATAAGGGAGGTGAGAAGTAGCCTGGGCTACGCTGAGTCCCCGCCCCCAGCCTAGGCGTCTCTCGCCTGTTCCTTCTAACAGCCCTGCTGGTGCAGACAGGGGCCGGCAGAGCCCACCTGCAGACCCGCCACCTGCCGCCGCCTGCTTGACCACAGCTCGCCCCTTTCCTGTTGAGACACAGAAGGGCTGGGGCTGGGACAGGGCAAGAGGCAAGTGGACCCTTCCAAGATGGGCAGCCCTCCATCCTCACCCCCGGCGGCCCCCGGGGGGAGCAAGGCCTCCTAGCTGTTGTCTGCCCTTCGGTGGGGACCTGGGGCGGAGCAGGCTGCGGGTGTCTGCCCGCGGGGGAGGGAGGAAGTACCCACGTGACCCCCTGCAAGGCTAGGAGCAGCCGTCCTAACTACCCGACTTCACTCCCACTACTGCTTTCAATTCCCAAGACGGCCGGCACTCTGGCTGCTGGGGCCAGACTGCCTGGTCGGAATCCTGGCGCCTCCGCAGCCCCGGGGCCTTGAGCGGCAAGCAGCTTCTCTCTGCGCCTCACCGTCCAGGTCTGAGAAACGGAGCTCAGCAGAGGGAGCCCCGGGAGGCGCTCAGGGCAGCGCTTGTGCCTTCTCCCTGCAACATGGCAGCCTTCTTTTTGTTCAGATCTCCAGGCTTGCTCTGCCATGAGCCCTGTGCATTCTTGGAGCCCTGCTCCTGGGAGTGTTCTTCGGCCAGTGACTCCTGGCGTCTGCCACCCCCTTCTTGTCCCTCTTCCCCTTTGAGGGACTTCCTCTTGTTCTAATAGTACTTCTCCAGCCTGGAAATGAGCCTGTTTCACTTCCTCCAAAGCACGGGACAGTAACTGACATTTTGTTGTTGGCTTTTGTTTCCAGGAGACTGGAGGGGCTTGAAGGTGGAGAATTTGTCTCCTCGACCCTGTGCCACTGGGGCATGAAGCCGTGGGAAATGCCGGCTGCCCACCTGGAGCCAGATGTCCGAGTGACCCAAGGTCAGTGGCTCAGTCTCAGTTGTTGGCGAGGGGGCTGATGCCCACATCTGTCCCAGGGGGTGTAGACAGCAAGCAGCAAGAATGCTAGCCCCCCCCATCTCTTCTGACTTCGAGAGCAACTGAGGCTGAACAGGGACACACAGGCGTGGTCTCTGACCTTCCCTGCTGGACCTCCACCTCCTGGGGCCCTGCCTCAGAATCCTGGAGGGAGGAGGGCCAGGGAGAAGTCAGAGGCCCTGCCGAGTATAAGCCCAATGGGGGGCCATCTGTGTGTGCGACGGGTGCCCAGGCTCCGGGTCATTCGCCTTGCCAGTCCCAACAGTGTGGGGAGGCCCGTTCTGCCGCTCCGGGAACAGTCCGGGGGGGAGCCTCTCCCGCGGGGTTAGGAGTGGTCACCTGTCTGCCGCCCGTGCCCTGCCTGGGAGGGTCTCCTCGAAGGGCCAGGCCTCTGGGCTCCTGCCTGACGCGGATGCCGCAGGAATGAGCAGGCACGCACCCGCACGTGGGCAAGCGGGGAGTGGGCCGAGGCCCTTCCTGGCAGGGCGGTTCGCTCTCGCCCTTCGGGTCGCCTGGAGAACTGGCCAGCCCCAGGTGTGGACGCAGAAGACCCTCACCAGCTGGAGCTCCGTCCCTCCGGCCGGGACAGAAAGCTGAAACTGGGCCAGGGGTTGAGACACTTGGTTCCACCCCCCACCCCCAAAGCTGGAGGGGAGGCGGGGGTGGGTCAGAGGAGAGCAGTGCCGCCCCAGCTGGCCCACGGCCGCCCTCTGCCGGGCACACGGGCTCACTGCAGCCGGCAAGAAGGCCGGCCCCGGGAAAAGACAGCTCAGGCAAGGTCCTAGCAAAGCAAGCTTTATTGTGGTCCCGAGGCTGGAGCTTTTCCCTCCGGTCCTGCTGAGACCTGAGAGCTGGGCTGGGGGCCTCCGGGGCGCCCCCAACAGGTGCATCCCATTCAGACTCGGATGGAGAGAGGCGGGGTGGGTGGGGGAACGTGGGGCACGCGCCGAGGCAGGCAGGCCCCCCTGCCCGGGCTCTAGCTGGCTCTCCCTCCGTCTCTGCAGCCAGGCCCCTCCTGGCTCCTCATTTCTTGGATCCTGGCTTTTTAGGTTTGAGAGTGGCTCTGGCCTACGGGGAGAAGAGAGGGCGCCAGTGTCTCACTCCCTCCCTGGCCTCCTCACCCCCAGGACCAGCCCCTTTTCCCGGTACTCACCTTTTTCACAGGACTCTTGGCTTTAAGACTGGGCCTGGAATTGGGGGGGGGCAGGGACAGGGGATGCGGGTGGGAAAGAGACAGAGCGCTCAGCCTGATGCCAGGAAACCAGAGCCTCTTAGTGCCCGCACGGAAAGCAGGGGCCGTGACCCGGAGGGAGGAGGCTGCAGAATTCACCTCGCCACCTGTCGCCCGCCGGGGACCACTCTGACTCTGACTCTCTCATTTTCAACAACATGTCTCGTTCTTCTCAGGCTTCTATGTGCTTTCTTTTATTTATCACAAATAGGTCTTTTTCATTATACAAGTAATGTTTTAACTATGTTGCACAAAATACAGCAGAGAGGTTAAATCACTTATTTTCCTTATTTCCCTACCGGTAGTGACACTTTGGTGTGTTTTCTTTTGGGCTTTTTGCTTTGTTTTCTTCTAAAAACATGTGAAGTAACATGAAAATGACTTACTGTCCTGCTTTTTTTATTCTATATACACTTCCCAGGACGCCATACTCTCCGGAGGCACTAGGTCACATTCCGCTGGGAAAATGTGACATCTTAGTCAGCTCCTACACTGGCCGGCATTTAGATGCTCCCATTTTTTTTTTTACTATTACTTGGATAATGCATATCTCAGTGCCTATCATTTTACCCATAATTGGGGTGGGATCCTTGGGAAATGACTGCCAGAGGAGAGTTAGGTCAGCAGGTAAGAATACCTTCACGCCCTTCCAAGAGGCTGCGGCAGCCAGCAGGTACGCACAGCCGTGGGCACACAGACCAGGCCCTCTTTGGCCCCGTGTGCCCCCGCTGTAAGACTCTGGCCGAGTTAATAGATGGAAAGACTTACCTCACTGCCTCCTCTTCTTTGTCCACCTTCTTTTTCTGGGAACCAAACAGCGGTATTGGGCTGGTTAGGGCGGGGCTCAGGGCTAGAGCAGACTCCCGAAGAGCACCTGGGCAGAGCACCTGGGCAGAGCACCTGGGCTGAGCACCTGACAATCCCTGCCCAGGCGACAGCACACTCAGGCCCACTCTGCATGGCAGGCCTGGCCCGGGTTTCTGAGGAGCCTCTGGGGGTCCCTTCCCTCACCTTGGCAACACTTGTCTGTTTCTGGGATGCCGGCCTCTTGACTTGTTTAACAGGGGTCTCCTCCTCTAGGGACACATCTACATCATCATCGTTATCGTTGTCGTCGTCGTCGTCATCATCAACCTCATCACCGTCACCTTCCTCCTCTTCCTCTTCTTCCTCTTCTTCCTCTTCCTCCCAGGGTAAGTCTGCACGGAAAGGGGGCAGGGCTGCAGAGCTCGGGGTCTCTGCCTCGCTCCCATTCCGCGAGGGGTCTTGCTTTCAGAGCTGCCCTGGGGAAGGCAGCACCTGTCGCCTCCTCATGACCCTTCCTGGGCTCTCTGACGGAGTGGAGGCTCGGGTGAGGCTTGGGGTCCAGAAGGCCAGAGAGCTGGCAGGGGAGGGCAGGGGAAGGGGCCAGCTGTGGCTGAGAGTGGGCGGAGGGAGCAGCTAAGGAATGCAGGCCTCACCGTAAGGGAAGCAGAGGCTGCCAGGGGTTTGGGCTAGGACAGCGCCCTGAGGAAGGGGGACAAAGGACAGAGGAGGCTATGAAGGGAGTCAGCAGCACGGCAGCTGGCTGCGGTCCACATTCCTCTTGCGGCTACACGCTACACACTAAACCCCTAAGTGCGGGCTGCAGGAGGCGTCACGCAGACTTTATCCTGAGTATCCGTTTCCTCCTCCCAACTGCTCTTTGAAGATGAGACCAAGTACATCCCCGCTCCTGTGCTACAGGCAAGGGGACTGTGGCCCAGAGGCCGGCAGGCAGAGGAGGACCTCCAGTCCCTGCGGCGAGCGAGCACACTGCCTTTGGGGATTTTCTAGTAACTCCAGAATCCCTCCAGCACGGGAGTGCCTATTCCCTCCTTGATCTTGTGCTCGGGTCTGTACCGGAACCTTCCCCAGGTCCAAGCTCGACTCACCGTGCCGTTCCTGGCCACTGAGGAACACGGGCCCAGAGCCTGCCCGGAGCCGGAAAGTGACTGGAGGAGAAAGCTCCAGTCCCAAGAGGGCGACCTGCAGGGAGAGGGATGCGAGGGCAGGAGCAGAGAAGGCGGGCTCGCTCAGCCCTGGCAGCTGCCTGCGGGCTGGTCTCCGGCAGAGACGCTCACAACGGGGTCCCGAGGCCCCAGCAGACACACTGTCATCAGCCCTTCCTGTTAGCAGGGGTTCTGTCGGGGAAGAAGGGGACTCTGCTGAGCCTCTTCTCCTTACAGATCCCAAGCAGGCTTCCCAGCTGAGGGGCCGCTGCTCGGCACACAGCTCTGCGCGCTACTGGGTGAACTGCACCCCCAAGCTCTTAGGGGAAGCCCTAACCTCCAGTGTGAGGGTATGTGGAGTTGGGGCCTGAGGGGTGATTAGGATTAGACAAGGTCACGAGAGCTGAACCCTCAGCATGGGATGAGTCCTCGGTAAAGGAGACGAGAGAGTTCCCTCTGTCACTGTTTCTCAGCCGCTGGAGGACAGAGAGCGCAGGCAGCCCCCCTAATGCCAGGAACAGGGTCCCTCCCCAGATCCGATCATGATGGCCCCCTGGTCTCAGACTTCCAGCCTCCAGAACGGGGACAAAATAAATGCCTATAGTTGAAGTCCCTCACTCTACAGTATTTTGGTACGGCAGCCCACCAGTAAGACACCGATCAAAGGAGAGAAGCAGACACAGGCGGCACGTACAGTCCCAGCAGTGTGGACACACACACACGAATAAAGCCAGACTTCTCTTAAGTGTGAACCATCATTTTCAATGGCCAGTACGAGATTTCCTTTCCTTATGCTTCTGCAAACTTTCCAAGTTTTCTGGAGCATCAATGATGATACTCCTATTGATGGACTGCCTACCGTGTGCCAGGCCTTGTGGTAAGCATCTTATGGGCTTTATTCATTGAACCCTCACGACAATCCCACGATGGAGGGGCTGTGACTTTGCAGAGGAGAGAATGCAGGCTTAGGGAGATTAATTTAGAGTTTCGGCTCAGACAGGAAGGAGATAAGCAAAAACGGAAATGCTGCAGCCATGAACACCTACAAATGCTGGATAAAAGGCACTCCGGTGTCTTCATTGCATGGCTGAGCATTAAGGCAGAAGGAAGGGGTCCCATGCACCGGAGGCAAAGCGGCAGCACGTACAAGCACGGGTGCCGTGAGCAGCTGAAGGGGGATGTCCCTGAAAGCAGTTCTGGCCTGGGGTTTGTTTGTTTGCCTAAAGATTTTATTTATTTATTTGCCTGAGAGAGAGGCAGGCGAGGGAGAAGCAGGCTCCCACTGAGCAAGGAGCCCAACGTGGGGCTCGGTCCCTGGGATCATGACCTGGACCGAAGGCACATGCTTAACTGAATGAGCCAGCCAGGCGCCCCATGGCCTTGGGTGGACAGGACACGGGATCTGGGCTCAAGAGAGGAGTGCTGTCCCAGAGCCTGCTCAAGGGAGGCTAGGACCCGCCAAGGGCTGCACCTCAGTAAAAAGCTCCAGGGTTGGGCTAAGGCTAGGGGACTACAGAATTCCAAATCCACCTACCAGGAACCCCCCCACCACTGAAGAAAGGAAATGCAAAGGGGATAAAAGAAGTTTCCTGTGAGAATCCAAAAGCCCATGGCTGTACCTCTCACTCACACAAAGTTTGCATTCGCTTGGGGAGCACTGCCAGTCAAGAAATTCGTACTAGAGCCCAGCCTGGCGACACTGCTGGGTCAAGGGCAGACACAAACATAAGACTATTCTCTTGGGACAGTCACCTTTCTTCACATGGAATTCTTCCAGAGAACAAAAACAGGCCCCTGAAGACCACTCCCCATCTAAAATTATAAAACATTCTTCTTCTCCCTCTGCCATTCCCTCTGCTTGTACTCTCTGGCTCTGTCAAATAGAGAAATAAAATCTTTAAAATTACAGAACATACAAGACACAATCCTGCTAGAGTGGGCAGAAGGAGACAAAATGACCACAGACCAGCACAAGCAAGAACGCGAGATAAAAGAAGGACAATCTAAACAGCTGTGGAATTAGATTGATGAAAATAAATAAAAGTAGGAATCAGAACCATAAGAATGGGTATTAGGAGAAATAAAAGGAACAAAATGTAGCTTCTAGACTGAACAAAGGATTAAAAGGCAGAATAGGGGCGCCTGGGTGGCTCAGCTGGTTAAGCGGCTGCTTTCAGCTCAGGTCATGGTCCCGGAGACCCGGGATCGAGTCCCACATCCGGCTCCCTGCTCGGCGGGAAGCCTGCGCCTCCCTCTCTCACTCCCCCTGCTTGTGTTCCCTCTCTGGCTGTGTTTCTCGCTGTCAAATAAATAAAATCTTAAAAAAAAAGAAAGGCAGAATAAAGCAGCTAAAACAAGGATCACTAAACTGGAATCGTGCTGTGAAGAAACTGCCTGGTATGCAGCCCAGAAACACAGATGAAGAAAATATGAAAGAGAAGCTGAGAGGGATGGAGGACAGAATGATCAGATCCAACATGCACGTGGCCACAGTAAGGGGCTAGAGACAATGGAATCAATACGCAGAGTGATGACCAAGAGGTTCTAGAAACAATCAAGGACACAGATCCTCACATCCGGGAAACGGAAGTCCGGAACAGATACATAAAAACAAACAGGTGCCTGGGTGGCTCAGTGGGTTAACGCCTCTGCCTTCAGCTCAGGTTACGATCTCAGGGTCCTGGGATCGAGGCCCGCATCGGGCTCTCTCCTCAGCAAGGAGCCTGCTTCCTCCTCTCTCTCTGCCTGCCTGTGATCTGTCAAATAAATAAATAATAAAAATCTTTAAACAAACAGGAAGCAAAAAACAAAAAACCCAAATATACACCTGAACATACCACAGTGAAATGGTGGACAGCAAAAACAAAGAGGTTCTCTTAAATTAAACCGGAGAGGAAAGACAGAGTTCCAAAAAAGGAACAATGACCAGACAGAGGGTTTTGACAGCAACGCCAAAAATCAGAAGAGCAGAATGTCGTCTTCACGGTGTTGAGGGCAACTACCTCTCTACGCAGACTCAGCCAAGCGACCATGAAAGAATGAGAGTGAAATAAAGATGCTTCCAGGCAAAACCCAAAGTAAGTTCACCACTCCCACACCTACTCAACGAAGCCTCAAAAACAATGACAATCCCTGGTGTAGCCATTCTGGAAAAGAGTATGAAGTTTCCTCCTGTTCCTTAAAAACAGTATGAAGGTACCTACAGCCCAGCAACCGCACTACTAGGTGTTTATCCGAAGATACAAACAGTGATCCAAGGGCCACATACACCGCAATGTTTGTAGCGGTAATGTCCACGATTGCCAGAATAATGGAAGGAGCCTGGATTCCATCGGCAGGAGAATGGATCAAGACGTGGTATAGAGAGCGAGATAAAGCAGACCCTTAATCTTAGGAAGCAAACTGAGGGTTGCTGGCAGGGAGAGGAGTGGGGGGATGGGGTAACGGGAGGCTATGTGCTCTGAGCGCTGTGTGTGTGTAAGACTGATGAATCACAGACCTGTGCCCCTGAAACAAATAAATAATACCTTATCTGTTCATTGAAATTAAAAACAAAAAGTGGTGGACGTGTACACACACACACACACACACACACACACACACACACACAGGAATATTACGCAGCCATCAAAAAGAATGAAATCTTGCCATTTGCACTGACATGGAGGGAACTGCAGGGTGTTACGCTGAGTGAGATAAGTCCATCAGAGAAAGACAAATATCATAGGATTTCACTCATACGTGGAGCTTGAGAAACAGAGGAACATACGGGAAGGGAAGGAAAAATTAGATAAAAACAGAGAGGGAGGCAAACCACAAGACACTCTTAACTCTAGGAAACTGAGGGCTGCTGGAGGGGACACGGGCGGGGCATGCGGTAACCGGGGGATGGGCCTTAAGGAGGGCGCGGGATGTGATGAGCACTGGGTGTTATAGGCAACTGATGAACCGCTGAATTCTACCCCTAAAACTAATAATATGCTAGATGTTAACTAAATCGCATTTTAAGAAAAAACTTTTTATTTTTTATTTTATTTTTTTAAAGATTTTGTTTATCTGACAGAGAGAAACACAGCCAGAGAGGGAACACAAGCAGGGGGAGTGAGAGAGGGAGAAGCAGGCTTCCCGCCCCAAGAAATTTTTTTTAAAAAAGAGGACAATTACATGGGAAGGAAGAAGTGGACATAAGCAGCATCGAGCAAGCAACTTGGTCAACAAAGAAAAATTCAAGTAAGTATTACTGTAAAATCATACTAGTACTGACTAGTACTGAGTGCGTTCAAAACAAGCTGAAACTAAGACACGCACAGAAGCAGGTAAGTTAAGAAGAGGGTGATGAGAAAACCCCCTGGACTGTTTCGAGGGAGGAATAAAATATTAGTTTTAGACTAATGCTTGATGGTTAAAAAAAAATCAAGAACCAATAAAAATTAGGGCACCTGGGTGGCTCAGTTGGTTAAGCGTCTGCCTTCGGCTCAGGTCATGATCCCGGAGACTGGGGATCGAGCCCCCCATCGGGCTCCCTGCTCGGTGGGAATTCTGCTTCTCCCTCTCTCACTCCCCCTGCTTGTGTTCCCTCTCTCGCTGTGTTTCTCTCTGTCAAATAAATAAAATATTTAAAAAAAGAACCAATAAAAATTAGAATGAGATTCAACAGCTTCCAAACCAACATAAATGGGAAAAAGAAACCTTAATCTAATAAAAGACAGAAAAGGTGAGAAAAGATAAATCATGAAAAAAGCAAGGAATGTAGAATCACAAAGTACATGTTACAAATAAATCCAAGCATGTTAGCATTGCAGGAAACATAAATGGACTATATTGGCCAGATAGAGTAAAATAAAACGTAGCTACTTGCTGTTTGTAAGATACATGCCTAAAACATTAGCACACAGAAATGCTGAAGAAAAGATATGGAAGCATACATAGCAGAGGCTTCTCATGGCTGATGCAATATCCACTCTTTCCTTTTCCCAAATGGTATCAGTGCCTGATACTCGCCAAATACTGTGCCCACCAAAGACTGTTCCCCAGATTCCTGTGACCATATTCCTAATTTCTGGACCAATGAGTTATAAGTAGAATTTCGTGGGTGGCACTTCTGTGAAGATTCCTTAAGAGGCAGACAGAGGACAGAGAAAAGCCCCTTTGATCTCCCCATTTCTTTGCGCCTATTACCCCAAATGCAGAAGCGAGAGCTGGAGCCACAGCAGCCTTCTTGGACTGTTAGATGGTCTTGAGGATGCAAGTTTCAGACTAAGGGAAGGAGAAAGAGAAGAGAAGACTGGGTTTTGGTGACCATGGAGCCTTCTCACCAGCCTTGTCCTGCCTATCTCTGGGTATCTTCTTTCCAGGACAGAAAGGAATCTTGAATGTGTCCGAGTCCCTGTCGTTGGGTTTCTGCTACTGCCAGCATACCTATCTAAAATAAAAGTGAAGTGAGTTGTACCTTCTGGTGAGGGACACCGGCATCGGGGGAGGCTGTGTATGTGTGGGGGGAGGAGGTATATTCCTCTCGATTTTATCATGTACCTAAAACTGCTAAAGAAAATAAAATCCTTACAAAAATGAAGGTAGTTGTGTTTGTTAGAATTAGGTTTGGTAACAAATAGCAAAAACACAATGCCGGTGGCTTATGTAACATAGAAGCTTGTTTCTTTGTCCCGTAAACTAAATCTGGCTATTAGCAGCCTGTTGTGAGTATACTGCTCCTCAATCAGCAGGGATCTAGGCTTTTCCTATTGTGTCGCTCCACCGTCTTTAATACCTGGCTTCTGCCTCCTGGCCCAGGATGGCTGCTCACATTCGAGTCATCACATCCATATTCCAGTCCGCAGGAAGGAGGAAGGGATAAAAACAGTCACATGATCTCTAAGGACACTTTACCACTTCTGCTTACATTCCACTGGCCAGAACGTAATGGCCATACCATATTCTCAGTAGCCTGTAGTCAGCTAAAAGTCATGAATTCCATTACTAAGGAATAAAGGAAAATGGACAGTAAGAGAAGACAGGAAAACAAATAAATAGCAGATGATGTAAGCTTGAACTCGATAAGCATTTTTAGGGATAAAGAATGAATGCTAGTTTATCAGGAAGATAATTCTGTACAACATAGTCTAAACATACATGAGACTACAGCCACAGTATCGAGACCATGTGGTAGTGGAAGGAGAGACACAAAGATCAATAAAACAGAAGACCTAGAAATCCACCCACACAGACACGTGCACGACTGGTTAAGGGGGGGGGGAGCTTGGTCACCGAATGGTGCCGGAGCAAGTGGACATCCAGAGGCAAAGAGATGACACTTGACCTAAACCCCACAACTTCTATCCCAATTACTTCTAAACAGATTGTGGGCTTAAATGTAAAACATGAAACTATAAGACTTTTGGAGGAAAAAAAACATAGAAAGTCTTTGTGATCTTGGAGCAGACAAAGAGTTCGACTTTCCAACAGCAAAAGTCATAAAAGGAGAACTGGTCAGACGGGCCTCATCAAAATTAAAAATTTTTGTTCCGTAAAAGTTCATCAGAAAGGGATAAAAAGACAAGTCACAGGCTGGGGAGAAAATATTTGCAAACCACAGGCTTGACAAAGGACTAGAGTCTAGACTCTGTAAAGAACGAGCAAAACCCAACAGTAACAAAACAACCCAAGTAAAAATGGGCAGAAGACATGAACAGACATTTTATTGAATACACAGATGGCAAACAGACACAAGATGTTTAGCATCATTAGCCATTAGGGAAGTGCAACTAAAAGCACTGCGCGATACCAGGACACACATTTTAGAATGGCTAAAAACAGAAATAATGACAACATCAAATGTTGGTGAGGATGCAGAAAAAGGCACTCTCTCATGCATTACTGGCAAAATGTAAATGGTACAGCCACTTTAGAAAACAGTTTGCCATTTTAGTAAAGCAAGCAGGAAACCACCATATGACCCAGCAGTTGTACTCCTGGGAATTTATTCCAGAGAAAGGAAAAGTTACACTTAAATTTTTTTACAAAATGTTCACAGCAGCTTTATTCATAACTGTCCCAAAGTGGAATGAGCTCAGGTTTTCCACAGATGAATGGTTGAACTGTGGTACAGTAAGACCTGGAATATTACTCAGCAATAAAAAGAACAGACACAACAATTTGGATGAAATTCCAGGAGATTATGCTGAGAGAGGAAAAAAAAAAAAAAAAAGAAGCCTGTTCCAAAAAAGTTACATATGTATGATAGGATTTCTAGGACAAAATTTTAGAAATGGAGAATAGGTTGGTGGTGGCCAGAGGTTAGGGATAGAACAGGAGGCAGAGGGAGGTGGCTGTGGTTACAAAAGGGTAAACATGAGGGGTCAATGCTGTCTCCCTGCCCCCCTGCTGGTGCTAAATACATGAACTCAGGTGGTGAAATTGTATCGAACAAGACGGCTCAATTGTATCAATGTCAGTATCCTCATTTCAATGTTGTATTAGTTTTGTAAAATGTTGCTTGGGGAGAACTTGGCAAATATATAGGGATATTGCTATATTATTTCTAACAGGTATATGTAAATCTACAATTATATAAAATTTTTTCAACTGAAAAATAAACATATGAAGTAAGTAATAAAATTATAAGAGGAATCCACTGAAGATCCATAATCACAACAGGGAATTTTAAACACAAATTTTTAGAAAAGATTTTATTTATTTATTTGACAGAGAGAAACACAGCCAGAGAGGGAACACAAGCAGGGGGAGTGAGAGAGGGAGAAGCAGGCTTCCTACTGAGCAGGGAGCCCGATGTGGGACTCGATCCCGAGTCTCCAGGATCATGACCTGAGCCAAAGGTAGTCGCTTAACCAACTGAGCCACCCAGGCGCCCCTAAACACAAATTGTTTTGATAATTGATAGATCTGGGAGACAAAACAGGTAGGTCTGAACACAATTAATAAACTTGTAATCGGCCCCCCAAAAGAGAAGTGGGGAGCAGACTATTTGCAGAGTAATGGCCAAAATTTCCGATCTGATGAAAACAACAAACCCAGATTTAAGAAGTTCAGTGAACCTCAAGGCATTTTTTAAGTTGTTCTAAACCAGTGATGGGGCGCCTGGGTGGCTCAGTGGGTCAAAGTCTCTGCCTTCACCTCGAGTCATGATCTCAGGGTCCTGGGATCGAGGCCTGCCGAGCAGAGAGCCTGCTTCCCCTCTCCCTCTGCCTGCCTCTCTGCCTACTTGTGATCTCTGTCAAATAAATAAATAAAATCTTTAAAAATATAAAAAAGTAAACCAGTGATAAAGATAAAATCTTAATGCAGCCGGGGGGGGGGGGAGACATTGCATAAAGAGGAATTTCTGAAGCCTAGGATACTAGATTTCTCCAAATCATGCAAGCTAGAAGGCCAATGGAGCAATGTTATTAAGCATTGAAGGCAAAAAAGTCAACCTAGAGTTCTACACAAGTAATGAATAGTACCAGAAATGGTGACGTAATAATGTTTTATTCTAGTTTCTAATCTCTTTAAAATATAGACTGTCTACGGGCGTCTGGGTGATTCAGTCAGAAGCGTGTGATTCTTGATCTTGGGGTTGTGAGTTCAAGCCCCATGTTGGGTGGAGAGGTTACTAAAATAATAAAAACTTAAGGGATGTCTGGGTGGCTCAGTCGGTCAAGCGTCTGACTCTTGATCTCAGGGTTGTGAGTAAAGTATTGATGTAGTGTGGGATTTACAGCATATGTGAAAACAAAAGTTATTACAATAATAGCACAAAGAATGGGAAATGGGAAATGAAGTTTACTGGAGCGAGATTCATCATATCATTTATGAAAAGGCATAGTATTATTTGAATACAGACTGTTGTAATTTAAAGATGCATCAGTAAGTTCTAGAGCAACCACTAAAAATAATAAAGAGATGAGGTATATCTAAGAAACCAATACCAGAGATGAAAATGTAATCATATAAACCACTTAGCTAACCCAGAAGGCCAGAAAAAAAGAAGATAGGAACACAAACAGAACAAATAGGAAAGCCAATAGCAAGACAATAGGTTAAAATCCAACCTTGTTGATAATTATTTTAAATATTAACAATCCACATACTCTAATAAAAAGCCAGGGATGACCAGATAGGCTAAATAAGGAAGAGTCAGTTATATGGTAAGTAAAGGGAACCTACTTTACGGAGAGATACAGAAGTTAAAGGTAAAATGACAAAATAAAAAAATAGGAAAATTTAGCCGACAAACACTAATTAAAAGGGAGCTAGATGCTCTATACTACAAGACCAAGTAGATTTCAGAATACTTATCCCAGATAAAGAGGGACATTTCATAAGAAAGGGATCAATTAATCAAGAAGATATAGCAATCCTAGAAGTATGTGTGCCTAGCAAAATAACTTCAAAATACATGAAGTAAACACTGGTAACTGATAGGAGAAATAAGCAAAAGCACAATTATTGTTGAGGCCTTCTAGAGCGTTTCCTCAGTAACAGGTCCAGTAGACAGAAACGGGGTAAGGGTCCTGAGGACCCCGACAACATTACCCACCAACTTGGTCTCAATGACAGTAAGAAAACAATACATCCAACCCTAGAACATACAGTCTTTGAGGATTAAGGAACTATTCATCAAACTAAGCTATACTATGGGTCATTAAAGTCAGAACACAGGACTGAAATTATATAGTGAGAATATTTCCTCGGACCACATAAGAACTAGAAATCGATAAGAGAATCTGAGAAAGACATTCATATTGCTGAATACCACAGGAGCTAAAGAAGAAAACTATAAAATAGCTTAAACGGAATGAAGATAAAAACTGTCAACATTTGTGGGATAAAGTCAGAAAGGTGCTTCGAAGAAAATCAAAGCATGAAATGGTGGTATCAGAAGAAGAAAAAGTGTCTGAAAAAAAAAGTCAATAAAGATTCTGCTTTAAAAAACTAGAAAAAGAACAAATTAGGGCACCTGGGTGGCTCAGTGGGTTAAAGCCTCTGCCTTCGGCTCAGGTCATGATCTCAGGGTCCTGGGATCGAGGCCCCCATCGGGCTCTCTGCTCAGCGGGGAGCCTGCTTCCTCCTCTCTCTCTGCCTGCCTCTGCCTACTTGAGATCTCTCTCTGTCAAATAAATAAATAAAATCTTAAAAAAAAAAAGAAAAAGAGCAAATTAAAACCCAAATAGAAGAAAGGAAATAAAGAACAGAGTTTAATAAAATACAAAGTGGGTAAACAGAGAAAAGTTGAGACCAAAAGTGGGCTCCTGAAAAGATGGATGGAAATATGAAGCCTGTAAGCAGCCAGTAGAAGGAAAGGGGAGAGAAGACACAGATCACCAGTATCAGGAACAAAAGAGCAGAGCTTGCTGTAGACTTTACAAAAAAGGAAAGGAACATCACGGGTAACTGTGACAGTGAATTTTACAACTTGATCAAAATGGAAAAATTCCTTGAAAGACATAAAGCTTTCTTAAGAAAAAACAACCGCCAGTATCCTAGTCTCTTAAAGAAATTTAAGTTGTAGTTAACCAGATCGCTTCACACATGAGTTCGACCAAAACATTTAAGAAAAAAATACCAAAGTTGTATGAACTGTCTCAGAAAACAGAAGAGAGCACCTAGCTTCTTATTTTATGAGGCCAGCATTACTCTAATACTAAAACCACACAGATACAAGAAATGACCAGAAAACTGCAGTCCAATGTTGGTCATGAATATGGACACAAATTTTTTTTTTTTTTTTTAAGATTTTATTTATTTTGACAGAGAGAAACACAGCCAGAGAGGGAACACAAGCAGGGGGAGTGAGAGAGGGAGAAGCAGGCTTCCCGCCGAGCAGGAAGCCCGATGTGGGACTCGATCCCAGGTCTCCAGGATCATGACCTGAGCCGAAGGCAGTTGCTTAACCAACTGAGCCACCCAGGCGCCCCACAAATTTCTTTTTTTAAAAAAGATTTTCAGCAAGCTCTATACCCAACACGGGCCTTGAACGCACAACCCGGGATCAAGAGTGGAATGCTCTACCAACTAAGCCAACCAGGTGCCCCAACATTAATGCTTATTAAAATATTAACAAATATTTTAACCATCTTCAGTAGCACCCAAAATCATGCAGTATGTTCGGGTAGATTTTTACAAAGTGTACATGCCTAGTTCCCTGAAAACTACAAAATATTAGTAGAAAAAGTTAAAGTTATGTTAAAGATGTATGTTAGGGCGCCTGGGTGGCTCAGTTGGTTAAGTGTCTGCCTTTGGCTCATGGGGATCATGATCCTGGAGTCCCGGGATCGAGTCCCATATCAGGCTCCTTGCTTGGCAGGGACTCTGCTTCTCCCTCTGACCCTCCCCTTCTCATGCTTTCCCTCTCTCTCAAATAAATAATAAGAATAAAAATATTTTAAAAAGACATATGTTAGGGGTGCCTGGGTGGCTCAGTTGGTTGAGCGACTGCCTTCAGCTCAGGTCATGGTCCCGGAGACCCGGGATCGAGTCCCACATGGGGCTCCCTGCTCGGTGGGAAGACTGCTTCTCCCTCTCTCACTCCCCCGGCTTGTGTTCCCTCTCTGACTGTGTTTCTCTCTGTCAAATAAATAAAATCTTTAAAAAAAAAAAAAAAAGACATATGTTAGAGTGAAAAGTGAAAGACTTGAACAGAGAAGCATATGTTCAATTATTACTGACTCAAAACTGTTAAGATGCCAATTCCCCTCAAAGCAGTCTATAGACTCGATACAACCTCCATCAAAATCCCAACAGACTGACTTTTTTAAAGAAAGCCTATTTTGAAATTTCTATGGAAATGCTCGACCTAGAATTGCTAACACAATTTTAGAAAAGTACAACAAGGAGAGGACTCACACTAATTTTAAGGCTCACTATAAAACTACAATAATCCAATACTCTTTCTGAGAGTAAAGGTAAAAATAAATCAAAGAAACAATATAGAAATATATGCATCATATATGGGCAATCAAATAACTGTACAGTGAAAGGATAGCCTTTAAAAAATGTGGTACTAGAGTACTGGATAGAAACTTGGGAAAAAATGTTTCATTATCCTTGCTTTATACCATGCAAAAAAAATATCATGAGGGCACCTGGGTGGCTCAGTGGGTTAAGGCCTCTGCCTTCGGCTCAGGTCATGATCTCAGGGTCCTGGGATCGAGGCCCACATCCGGCTCTCTGCTCGGCAGGGAGCCTGCTTCCTCCTTTCTTTCTGCCTGCCTCTCTGCCTGCTTGTGATCTCTCTGTGTCAAATAAATAAAATATTTTTAAAAAAGTTTTAATATATTAGCAAGCAAATCTAGAAATGTATAGTATGATCAAGTAGTGCCTATCTTATGGATGCAAAGGCAGAATAGCATTCTATTAATGTAACTTACCACATTAACACGTTGAACAAAGAACCTATGATGATCGGAATAGACAAGCGTTTGCTAACCATTTATGATTAAAAGGAAAAAACCCCAGGACGCCTGGGTGGCTCAGTCGGTTAAGCATCTGCCTTCGGCTCAGGTCATGATCCCGGAGACCTGGGATTGAGTCCCGCATCGGGCTCCCTGCTCGGCAGGAGGCCTGCTTCTCCCTCTCCCACTCCCCCAGCTTAGGTTCCTTCTCTCTCTGTCAAATAATAGAGCCACTGGGTGGCTCAGTCAGTGAAGCTGCCAGCTCTTGGCTTCCACTTAGATCACAATCTCAGGATCAGGATGTCCAGCCCTCCACTAAGCATGGAGTCGGCTTAAGACTCTCCTGCTCCCCAGGGGCCTGGGCGGCTCAGTGGGTTAAGCCTCTGCCTTCGGCTCAGGTCATGATCTCAGGGTCCTGGAATCGAGACCCACATCGGCTCTCTGCTCAGCGGGGAGTCTGCTTCTGCCTCTTAATGTGCCTGCCTCTCTATTTGCCATCTCTCTCTGTCAAATAAATAATCTTAGAAGAAAAAAAAAAGACTCTTTCCCCCCCCCACCGGGCAGGCTCACAGGTGCTCGCTCTCTAATAAATAAAACTAGGGGCGCCTGGGTGGCTCAGAGAGTTAAGCCTCTGCCTTCAGCTCGGGTCATGATCTCAGGGTCCTGGGATGGAGTCCCACATCGGGCTCTCTGCTTGGCGGGGAGCCTGCTTCCCCCTTGTTTTCTGCCTGCCTCTCTGCCTACTTGTGATCTTTCTCTCTTTCTCTGTCAAATAAATTAAGAAATCTTTAAAAAAGTAAGTCTATATAAATGTACATATATATGAAGAATGAAACAAGGACATTTACGGTCACAATCTTACCCAGTATTATACTGGAGGTCCTAGACAGTGTGGTTGGATTAAAAAAAGACACAAAAACTGCCATTAACAATGATGATTTGCAAAGAGAACTCAAGATAAATTATTAGAAATAAGAAAATTCTGGATACAGAATCATTATGGAAGTCATGAACAGTGTCCGGTCACCAGCACTGAAAGGTTTAAGACAGCATTTTGAAGAGTGGTTAAGTGCCCAAGGCCACACAGCTAGTGAAGGGTGGGCTGGGTTGGAAACGGGGCTCTCTGCCTGCTAAGTCCAGGGCTCCCAGGCATGGGCCCTACGGCCTCTCAGGCGGGACTGCCCCACCGCAGAACCATGGTCTCCCCGCTTTGGGTCTGGCCATCCCCACCCAGGGGGGTAAGGCCTGAGCAGGGCCTCCTAGGGCCCAGGGCAGGTGGTCTCCCTAAGCCTGGGGGAAAGGCTCACCATGGGTAGGACGGAGGCCTGAAGGGAGGCAATGGTGATGGGCTTGGTCTTGTCTTCCTGGCTGGCTGGGGGCAGGATTTCCACGAGGTTCATCTCTTCTTTGGCTTTCTCCCCCAAGCAAATCTGGGGGCGGTGACAGCCCCCCCGCATCACCCGAAAGCAGTGGAGGGAAACCCTGGTTCCACCTTCTGGGACCGGGAGGATTCCCCGCGCCCCCAGCTGTCCAAGTCCCCGCAGGCCGACTACCCTTCCTGGGGCTGGGGGAGGCACCCACCGTGCTGAGCAACAGCTTGCAGTCCTGCTGCCCCTCCTTCTGGGCTCTGACCGTCCAAGTCCGCTTCTCCTGGTTGAGCTCACAGCCTGCGAAGGGAGAGGAGCCAGGGAGCCTCGCGGCTCCGGCGAGGGGCTCCCGGGTTCCAACCCCCGCCCTCTCCCTTGACCCCCGGGGCTCAGGAGCCGCCGGCCCTCACTCACCCCAGAGCGTGGTCCTGGGCGCCTTCTCCGCGGCGCTGCTCGTGCTGCTGAGGTTCATGCCCTGCGCGCGGGAGCCGGGGTCCTGGCGGCTGTGCAGAAGGGGCGCCCGCGGTGAGCCCAAGCCCGGCCCGCCGCCCCCCGGCGCGGCCCCCCGCACCCCTCCCCGCCGCCCCCCAGCCCAGGGCCCCGGCGGGCACAGCCCCGGGGCAAGCGGGGCGGGGCGCTCGACCCTTAGGTCGCCGGGGCTGGAAAGGTAATGGGAGCCGCCCGGGGCCCCCCTCGATGCCGTCGTCCCAGCCTTCCTTCCGCGGCCGCACCCTCTCGCCCACCGGCGCCCGCGCCCCGGCCTCCCCCCAGCCTCACCCGAGCGCCGCCCCCCCGCAGGCTGTGGGGACGCAGGCGGAGAGGCAGCGGGGGGCGGGTGGAGGTCTCAGAGAGCCCCTCCTTTCGCGACCCCGCTCGGCGGCTGCTCGCGCCTCCTCCCGCCGCGGCGCACCTGAAGCCCCGTTCCTTAACGGGGGGCTGGGTCCCACCTGCTCGGGCTCCGCGGGCGGAGGCCTGGGTGGAGCGCAGGTACTTTGCATTTCTAACGGGTCCGCAGGTGAAGTCGCTCGCTGCGGGTCCGGGAGCCCGCGGTCAGCAGCAGCCTCAGGGCCGCTGGGGATTCGCCGAGGCCGCAGGCCGCCCAGCTTAGACTTGCTCCGCCGCCCGACGGCACGCGGCATCGAGGCTGCCTACTCCCGGTCGCCCGCCCGCCCTCTCCCTGCCTCCTCGGCGGGGGCCTTTCCCAAGGCCGGGAGGGCCGGTCCCCCACGGTTATGGGGTCATGGCTCCCAGAGAAGCACCCTGTTCCCAGAAGGGTGGTTTCTCCCCTGGCCAGGAAGCAGGTGCAGTGAGCTTGGCCCCTAGAGAGGCCGCTGCGGCAGCTGGGGAGGGATGCACCGTCGGACAGGCGGCCCGCATGGGGCCCAGGGCAGCACTTCAGTGTTTGCTTGGGCCGCTGGGGTTGCTGCAGAGGAGGGGCTCCCAGCTGACCACATTCCCCCCCGGTCTTGCTCCTGTGACTTCTTTGGGAATCAGAAATAACCTGGGATCTCTCTGATTAAATTGTTTTCATTCTCTCCCTCCTTCCCTTCATTCCCCTCCCCCCTTTCTTCCTTTCCTCATGTCCTCTCCCCTCCTCTCCTGTCCTCTCTCCCCCCTCCCTTCCTTTTTAAACGAAATATAGTTGATCTGATTGCATTTTTACCCTTCCCTCACATCCAGGAAACCTCTCCCCCACAGAAGGTTTGGTGCTTTTCAACAAAAGTGCCAAGGTCATTTCACAGGGAAAGGACAGTCTTCTAAAAATGGTGCTGCAGGAAGGGGATAGATCTCTCTGGAACCTTGATTGGGGCTTCCGCTGTGCAGGAATGACCCATCCCCCCATTGTAACACATCTTTTAACACAAATTATTGAGAAATAAAGTGTATAATTTGGGGTGCCTGGCTGGCTTAGTCAGTGGAGCAAGTGATTCTTAACCTCGGGGTTCTAGTTTCAAGCCTCACGTTGGGTCTACAGATTAGTTATAAAAATAAAATCTTGGGCGCCTGGGTGGCTCAGTGGTTAAAGCCTCTGCCTTCGGCTCAGGTCATGATCTCAGGGTCCTGGGATCGAGGCCACATCGGGCTCTCTGCTCTGCGGGGAGCCTGCTTCCTCCTCTCTCTCTGCCTGCCTCTGCCTATTTGTGATCTCTCTGTCAAATAAATAGTCTTAAAAAAATAAAATAAAATCTTAAAGTGCATAATTAAACCTTGACAAGTGTCTACAGCTGGGTGGCCACCAACACAGCCGGTTCTAGTTTCCGTCTCTCTCCCAAGTCCCGTTTCCCTTTGCAGTCACCATCCTCACCCTAACGTCTCACGGACACCTGTGGATCAGTGCTGACTGTTCTAGAATTTCAAGTAAGTAGAATCCTACAGGGTGTTTTCGTCTGCCCTCTTGCTGACAAAATGTGTGAGACTTATTTATCCATACCGTTACTTCTATCAGAAGTTTGCTCCTGTTTCTTGTTGAGTAGTATTCCACAGTTTGTATACCCCGTCATCTGCCGGTTGGTTTTCTGTGGCAGCTGGACTAGACTATCATACCCACTTATTCAACCAAACACTGATGAAGACGTGGCTGTGCAGGGCTTTCGTAGAGGTGATTAACACCAGTCATCCGCTGCGTCTATATAAAGATTACTCTCAGTAGTGTGGGTGGGCCTGAGGCAATCAGTTGAAAGGCCTTAGGAGAACTTAGGGTTCCCTGGACACGTCCTGCCCGCGGGCTGCAGCTCCTGCCCAACACCTTCCAGTCTGCTTCTCCTGACGACCTCCTCTGTGGGCTTCACACTTGTATCTAGTCCCCATAACTGCATGAGCCAATTCCTTGTCATACGTCCCTGACTGGGATACACCCTTTGATGGATATTGGGGGAGTTTTCAGTTATACACATATATCATGAATAAGAACGTCGTGACTATTAGAGTAAGAAAACATATGTTTTCTTCTTCTTTCTTGCTTTTTAAAAAGATTTTTTAATTTATTTGATAGATAGACACAGTGAGAGAGGGAACACAAACAGGGGGAGTGGGGGAGGGAGAAGCAGGCTTCCCACTGAGCAGGGAGCCGGATGCGGGGCTCCATGCTGGGACTCCAGAATCATGACCTGAGCTGAAGGCTGACGCTTAACGACTGAGCCACCCAGGCGCCCCTCATTTTTTGCATTTTCAAATAAATTTTAGAATCAGCTTACCAGTTCCTACAAAAAAACTTTCTAGGATTTTTACTGGGATTTTGTTGAATGCATAGTTCAATTTAGGGAGAAACGACATCACAATTTTGAGTCCTCTAAACCATCAACATGCTATGATCTTTCCATTTGTTTAAAGATTGTGCTCTGAAATGTTTCACAGATTTTAATGTGCAAGTTGGGCACATATCTTGTTAAATTCATTCCTATGAATTTCATGGGTTTTTTTGGATGCTAGAATAGTATATAATTTGAAATTTCACCTTCTAATAGCTTATAGGTGGTTTTTTTAAAAAAAGATTTTAATTATTTATTTGACAGAGAGAAACACAGATTGAGAGGGGACACAAGCAGGGGGAGTGAGAGAGGGAGAAGCAGGCTTCCCCTGGATTAGAGAGCCTGATGCGGGGCCCGATCCCAGGACTCAGGGATCATGACCCTAGCCTAAGGCAGTCACCCAACCAAATGAGCCACCCAGGCACCCCTATAGGTGTTTAATACTGACCTTGTATTCTGTGACTTGGTAAATTCACTTATTAGTTCTAGTAGCTTTCTGAGTCCCAAATTGTGACATCTGTGAACAGTTTCACTTCTTTGTTTTTGATCCGTGCACCATTAATTAATTAAGTGCCCATGTGTTCTGATTAGGACCTCTCTGTGAGATAAATAAATAAATATAAAGTATAATGTTAAATTGGGGTGATAAAGGACATACCCTTTTTTGTTCTTGATTTTCGGGGAAACATTCAGTCTTTCGCCATTCCATTCTGTTGGTGGTAGACTTTTCGTAGATGTCTTTTAATAGATAAAAGAATGTTTCCTTCTATTCCTAATTTGCTGAGAATTTTCATGTGTAATCTTGTCAAGTGCTTTTTCTTTATCTACTGAGATGATCAGTTTTTTCTCTTTCATTTTGTTTATTCGGCTAATTACATTTATTGGTTTTCTGAATGTTTTATTTATTTTTAAAATATTTTATTTATCTGACAGAGAAACACAGCCAGAGAGGGAACACAAGCAGAGCGAGTGAGAGAGGGAGAAGCAGGCCTCCCGCCGAACAGGGAGCCCGATGTGGGACTCGATCCGGGGTCTCCGGGATCATGACCTGAGCCGAAGGCAGTCGCTTAACCAACTGAGCCACCCAGGCGCCTCGGCTTTCTGAATGTTTTAAACCAACCTTGCATTCCTAGGATCAATCCCACTTGGTCATGACGTATTGTCCTTTTCATATATTCCTGGATTTAATTTGCTTGTATTTTAAGATTTTTTTTTTGCGTTTATGAGGTATATTAGTCTAAAGGCTTTTTTTTTTTTTTTTTAGATTTTATTTATTTGACAGAGAGATCACAATAGGCAGAGAGGCAGGCAGAGAGAGAGGAGGAAGCAGGTTCCCCGCAGAGCAGAGAGCCCGATGCGGGCCTCGATCCCAGGACCCTGAGATCATGACCCGAGCCGAAGGCAGAGGCTTTAACCCACTGAGCCACCCGGGGGCCCTTCCCCAATGTTTCTTAACTCTCACCCAACAGTCCTTGCCTTGATTCAAATCCTCATTACCCACTAGCTGGTAGGTTCAGCCAAGATGGGTCAGTAGCCTGCTTTGCGTTGCAGCGTCTGGAAACTGGGCTTTCAGGTCAAATCCCAACCTCTTGTCCCCCCCCCCCCCCCCCCCCCCCCCCCCCCCCCCCCCGGGCGCGAGCAGAGCTACACCTTCCCCGTCAGCCGTGCTAGTTCTGCAACTTCTAGAAAGGCACACGGTTTCGTGCTTCGGCACCACCTGACTTCCCTCCCTGCCGTGTTCCGGGTGGGTCGTTCCGCTGGCGCTAGACTTAGGGTCGGGGCCAGACCGTCTTTCGCATCCCAGGAGCGTGCTAGCCGCCCACGGTCTGCCTCTACTGCCCTCCGCCCCGCGCGCCGCGCCCTCCCGGCCGGGACCACGTCCTCGAACAGTGCCTCCAGGACTTCGACCGCGCGAGCTCGAACCGCACCGGGCACACGGCTGGGAGGCAGTCCCCGGGCCGCAGTACCAGCTCCTCCCACCCGAACAACGACCCTCCAGCCCGGGGCCCAGCGCTCGAGAACGCAGCTGGGAGTCACGACTGCGCTTGCGCAGGGCGGCGGAGGCGGGACCAACGGGTGCGCCGGGGAGTCGCGCGGGGCGAGAGGGCCCATGTGCGCAGGCGCAACGGGGACGGAAGGCAAGCCGGAACTCCTTCCGGGGCGCGGCGTTGTGCGGGCGGAAACGCGGGGGCGGAGAGAACGCTTCCTACTGGCGCGGTTACGCACTGTCGGCCGCTTGTGCTCCTTTCAGCGGCGGCTTGTGGCGACGGTGGAGGTTAGCTCGCCCGCACCAGGTCGCCGGGGCCCGTGTGCTGGCCTTCAGCAACTCAGTGCAGCTCCTGACTCTGCAGGGCTCCCTTAGCGCCCGGCCCCGCTCCCGAGGAGCTCGTCGTGGCTGCCGGGCCGGGGGCAGTTTGACGGACACGGGGCGCGGGTGCAGGGCGAGTGCGAGGGCCCCGCCGCGGCGTCAGCGGCGGGGCACGGGCTTCATTTCGTGGGTTCTGCAGGTGGATTAGTTGGGCTTGCAGAGTTCGCTTGCCCTTGCACAGTAAAGTCAGTCTCTCTCTGACCTCGGAGACGTCGCTCTGAAGTCCGCCCTTCTCCTCTGTCACACCCTGTACAGCGGCCCTCTGCGCGTCACATAAAGGACGGTGTCTCCCCCCGTTTGCTTGTCCTCCGGACCTTGCGTGGACTTCACTTGTTCCCCGGCAGCGGGGCTAGATTCCCGCCGGTCACTTTCGTTCCTCTGTGACTGACAGCGGTGGTTTGGCTCAGATGCTGCTGCATGCTTCCACCTGTTACAGTGTGTCTTCGTCACTACCAGCCAAAAATAGACTTCCGTGTGGGGCTTGTGTAAGTATGTTACAAGGACCGCTCGCTACATCCTGGAGTCCCGTGGTAACTGTTGCGGGATCTTATGCTCAGGAACGGAAATGAATTTGCTTTGCCAGTGTGTTTTGCTTTTGGGTTTTCTTCCTCGTTGCTGAGTGTCCGTCCTGAGTGGGTTCTAAGTCTGTGATGAGGGAACAGGCCCCAGCACGCAGGCTGCCCTGAATCCGTAAGGGCTCTAGGCTTGAGCCCATCTTCCGTTTTGCTCATCTGATGTCCCGGTGTCTGGCAGCTGATTTATTTAGTTGACCCACCGCTTCTGAAATACACCAAACTGGCCGACCGGGGAATTCCGGGGCATCTAAGAAACGCCGAGACAGATGTAATGGACCCAGGAGACAAGTTCCAGGGGCAAACATTCTGAAGACGTTACGTAGCACTTAATGGGCAGTTGCGCTGATTATGGTTTGGTGCGAACATTTTCACCCTTTCAAAGTTATTTCTTGAAATATCCAAAGTAGGACTTTAAAAGTTATAACCATTTACGTTTTCCAAGGCCTTATTATCAGATTTATGGCTTCTGCAGTTTCCCTGCTTTCCTTTTTGCTTTGGCACTTTGGCAGCATTAGAGGCAACTTAGGTGTGTTTGTAGATGTAGCCAGAAATGCTGGGCGGGGGAGCGCTGGCTGGGGGCAGACGGGTGCAGAGAGGGACTCTGGCTCTCTACACTCGATTCCTGTTCCTTCATGACCATGAGTATTGACATTTTGTAAGAAGCTAGAACAGCTTTCTACTTGGGAGAAAAAACAAAACAAAACACAAGTTCTTAAGAATAACTTCATGTTTGCAGAATATAAAACTCTTATTTCTTAGTAGGCTGTCACTTGTCATTAGAAAATTAACAATTAGGTGAAAGTCATTATGTCTTAAAATCCAAAAATTTGATCCAGGCCAAATTCTTCTTCCTCTGACTTATACTTTAGTGGGAATAAATAACCCTTATTTGGGGAGAGTCAACAACAAAAAAACATACATACAGAATACAAGTTAGCAATCTGCCACAAAGACTTTAGGTGTTTTGTCAATGTAAGGTACAGTCTGTGTCAGGAAACACTGTCTAAGGACACTTGGACTTCGTAAGCATAGCACCCAGTATAGCCTACAAACCAATTAATTCATTTTTTTTTTTTTGTAATTAATGTATAATGTATTATTTCCATCAGGGGTACAGGTCTGTGAATCATCAGGCTTACACAATTCACAGCACTCCCCATAGCAATACCCTCCCCAGTGTCCACCACCCGACCACCCCGTCCTTCCCCACCCCCTCAGCAGCTCTGTTTGTTTCTTTAAAAGATTAACAGTCTCTTATGGTTTGTCTCCCTCCTTGGTCCCATCTTTAATTAACTCATGTTTTAATTGAGTAAAATTTCCACATGACTTCTTGGGGGAAACCAATATTTTAAAGATAACAACTGGCTTTTTAAAGGATGGATCATGTTAAACTGCTAATTTGACCAGAAAAAATTTTCCTACTTGGCTGTTCTTTGGGTGCCCCCTCTTAAAACTGTCAAGAGAGGAACAGCTATGTTGTTTAAAAAGTCTGATGTGGTTGTGGAAGATTTATTTTTCAGTTTTTATTTTTAAAGATTTACTTATTTATCTCACAGAGAGAAACGCAGCCAGAGAGGGAACACAAGCAGGGGGAGTGAGAGAGGGAGAAGCAGGCTTCCCGCCGAGCAGGGAGCCCGATGTGGGGCTTGATCCCGGGTCTCCGGGACCATGACCTGGGCCGAAGGCAGCCGCCTAACAACTGGGCCCCCGGCGCCCCGGTTGTGGAAGGTTTTAACTGCGGTGGTTTGTCGCGACAGGACTGCACGCAGGGTTGCACCAAGGAGGCCACCATCTGTGGTGAATTTCTTGCCTCTGAAATTGTTTTTGTGGAAGGGAAAGGTGGGGCCTGGGGTTTTGCTGATCAAGCAGGATCTTAGGATAGTTGGGGTAGAGGAGGTTCTTCTTCAACAAAGTGTTTAAAACTTTATTTACTGCAGAACTGGAATTCCAGGTCACTGGGGCATGTGAGTGCAGTCTTTTGCATATTAATAAGGCCTGACCATCTTATACTCCTCTTAGGCTGAGAGACAGACTTGGCTAAGATGAATCAATTCTCCTAGGCTTCCGGCCGTAAGAATACGAATTTTTGCCTTCAAAATAACTGAGGACCAAGAGAATCCCCAGGACACCTCAACAGTGAACAGAGGTAGAAGGATATGCAGGAAGGTGAGCGAGACTGGCTCAGTCAGTTATGGCCGACTGGGTTTTGGCTGAGGTTGTGATCTCACGCGCTCTGCCCCTCCCCGTGCTTGTCCACACACTAATGTGAATACGTTTTTTTTTTTTTTTTAAATAGCACTCTAGAGCCTGTGATAACATTAAGGTACAGATACAATGTTCCTGGCAATTGAGTTCTCTTATATCTAGGTACTACGTCGTACGGGGATGAGAAACAGTCCTCGTGAGCTATAGTGTTCTTCATTTGATAATTCTGGCCCATGAGGCCTGAAAGTAGTATAGGCAAAACACTTGGACTTGTCAGGGTCTAATGAATGAAGCCCAGCCCACGTAAGAGGAGCAGAGGTCCGCAAGTGAACAAAGGGGCACCTGGGTGGCTCAGTCAGTTGAGTATCAGACTCTTGATTTTGGCTCAGTTCATTCTCTCAGGGTCCTGGGAGGGAGCCCCACCCACGCTGCACTCTCCACTGCTTATAGCCCTCTCCTGCCCCTCCCTCTGCTCACCTGTGCACTCTCCCAATCAATCTTAAAAAAAAAAAATAAATGAACTAAACCTGGGCTTTCTGTGGTCGTTGCTCCTGTGCTGGCAGCGGTGTGACCGCCCTGAAGAGGCCGCGTGGCTTCACCTGGACAGCCATGGGCAGTGGCACTGTGTCTATGTACATCTGTCTCAACTAAATCGTATTTTTAAAAGAAATCGAGTCAGACTCAGCTGAATGAAAAGCTCGTTTTGCAAGGATGAGAGGCACCTGTCACCCATAGGCTCTTACAAACATCTGTGTGTTTGGAGTGAGACATGTCCCTACAGACACACTAGACTTGATCGCTGAAGCACGTCAGTAGAAACCATTGAAGTTTATTGGCGGTCACAATGCTTACACTGTATGCAGCAAACACCCTTACAAGTCTATCCGCAACCTGACCACGCAAGAAAGGAGTCACCACACAGTCGCCAGAGGAGAAGGAAAAAAAAATTAACAGGCTTGTTTTGGGGGGCAGACGAGAGAAATAAAGATAAAACCTAATTGATGAGTGTCCCATGGGCAAGAGCTGAACTAGAGATGCGTACAACTAGCAGCAGCAATTGTGGAAAAAGTACAAGGCAAATAGCTTTCTCCATTAATTTTCTTCTGTAAGTTAATTTTTTTTAATATTCAAACATTATGGTTTTCATTTTATAAAAATGTATATTTTTAAAGGGGTGGGAGATTGTTAAATACTTCATGCTAGGCAGACCTTGTTATTAAGAACCCCTCCACTGTAGTAACTTCCTCCAGTTCATACATTCACGAGTGCAGGGTACACATATAAATATCCACGCGCACACATCCACACACATTGCCTCAAGGGCTGGGGAAGACGCAGAGTCATCGGCCACGCAACTAGGCCTCTGGTGCACTCATCCAAATCGCTCTCCAGGAGAGCCGCTGGCTCAGTCCCTTCTCTCTGGTCTCTACCTTTACAGAGACTGAGAATCCTACATCATAGAGTCACATCCGACTTGAAAAGCAAGAGGCATGTGTCTGAGGATGAGGACAAGCAAAGTGGGAGAAAGGACGAGGCTCAGAACACCAAACACTTGTAGCTCTCGCTGCAAGAGGCCAGGGACCCAGGGCAGCACCTCTGCTTGAGGGGAAGGATGGCGCTCCACATGGCTTAGAGTTCCTAATAACAAGGGGAATACAGTAACAGGAAGTGATAATTTGGGGGGCAGGGAAAGGGCAATAAGAAAAAATATACATTTGGAATTTTTACTTTTTTTTGCCTCTCTACACTGTGTCACTAAATATATCTCTGCACGTTCACACATCCTCGTCCAGTGAAGCTTCAGGCCACCAGAATACACATTTTTTCCTCACTCGCATACACAACCCCTCACATCAGCATTGGTGCACTAGACTCTGTAAAAATTTTTCAGTCACACTTTTTGTTTTTAAACTTGAGTCAATATAAACCTTGTTCAAAATGTTATGAAAAAATGTACATGTTTATACAAGGCAGGTTGTGGCAGGACACTGGGGGTTCCTCCCCACCCCCTGGGGTAGCCCCAGGAGGAGGGGCTGGAGTCTCACACGTTTGTGTCTATCTCCTCCCACCACCCTTCCCACCCACCCCCCCAGGAACCAGCAGCACCCTGCCCCCTCGTGAGTGCACGCACACCCCTATTCCCTGGGGAAGTAGCCAGTTGACTTTCCCATTTTCCCCACACCCCTGGAGGAGGGAGCCAGGGTCAGCCAGGCCCTCTCCCCCTTGTGATAGTTTGCCCCTCTGGGCCAGACCGAAGGGGCGCTGCTCTGTACAGGTAGAGTCCAAGACGGTGTCAGCTCATCATATCGTTGCTATTCACGCCGTAAGTGGAATTCTTCATTGAGTCGTTGACTTCCCGACGGAATGCTGACAGGTTCTGGGTGAACCTGCAGAGGGGATGCATGTAGGTTGGGGGAGGGGGTGGAGGGAAAGGTCTTGGCCTAAAACACTGCTGGCAGAGAAGCAGCTACTGAGAGGCAGAACGTGTGAAGCAGTTTCCAAGGTCAGCTCACCTGAGCCTTTAGACCTGAAGCGAAAGCTGGGCTAGTTCTGCAAGCCTCCCGACCTGACAGCTGGCCAGGCCTGGCCTCTGAGGGCCACCTTGGGCTCACAGCAGCACAGGGGGAATCTGACAGAGGTGGGAAGAAACCCTCCCAGAGTGAAGGCACGAAGGGAATGAGGCTGTCTCGATGCTTAATGCCAGGGCCGTGCGGATAGTGCTGTGCCGCCAACACGGCAGCCGCTCGCCAGGGCCACCGGGCGCCTGAAGTGTGCCCCGTGCAACCGAGGGATGAAGCAACTAGATAGAAGTTACAAGTCAGTTCCCCGACTGCACCTTAATTTCTTTTAAATTAAAATGCCATTTTTCTAATTAATTAAAATTAAATAAAACCTAAACATTAATTCAGAAAAGCCTGATATTCAGCTGACAACCAGAGAACTTCTAAGGATGTCTGGTATACCTGAATATGGGAATCTGCTTTGTCAATTGCAAACTTTATGAAATCTTAATATAAATCAAATATTTCAAATGACTATTTAGCACCTTTGAGATGCCCTGGTAAGTGTACAATACACAGGATCTTGGAAGACTTAGTACAATAAAAAGAACGTGAAAATTCTGTTTTTAAACATGGATTACATATAACCTGTGTATGTTAAATACAATGTATTAAGATTAATTTTGTCTCTTTCTTTTTACCTTTTTCTAACGTGGCTACTAAGAAGTTCACAGTCATGTACACAGCCTGCCTTTCTACCGGACAGTGCTGCTTTCAGATGGTCTCTAAAACACTCTTACGCAGTCTTCCCTGCTCGAGGACTTGAGCGACTTCTCACAGGGCCTCTACACTCACCTGTCTCTGTTTTTCGTAAGAAGATTTCGCTCGATGCCTTCCATCAGGTTTTCGAAACACAGATGCATAGCCTGCTGCTTCTCTGGTGGCTGGCTGTTCACGATACTGTTCCTTAGGTCAGAAAAATACTGTGGGGCAAGGAGTGAGACAGGGTAAGGAGAGGAGACAGGGATCAGCCCTCCCTCATCTGTAGGGCTGAACGGGTGTTCTCCAACACAGAGAATTATCTACCCAAATGGGGTACCTTGTTTCATTCAAGTAACTATTTGCAAGACAATGTATCTTTATCTTACTTAAAAATCAGAGTTTTAAATTTGTAAACACTCTAAGAGTCATCTGATCCAGGTTCTATTTTTTTTTCTTTTAAAGGATTTTAAATAATCTCTATACCCAATGTGGGGCTTGAATCCTCAACCCCGAGATCCAGAGTTGCACGCTGTCTTGGCCGAGTCAGCCAGGGGCCCCGTTCCAGGCTCTTCTATAGGAAGCTCTAGACTTCCTTCTGTTTGTGGTGGAGCTAGAGTCAGGTCATCGGTGGTCTGCTCTCCCAATATACTCTCTCCCGGGAGCACTCCCTCACCCCTGTCTGAACTGCTGCACGTGCTGACTTCTGACAGTTCAGCGACTATGCACTATTCAGAGCATGAACTGCACATGCTCAGAAAATGGGCTGTTTTCCCTCTGCTTCACCATCGTGTTCCCATTATGTTTCTCACAGGGCCCTGGAAAATGACAGCCAAACCTGTGTCTACCCATGCTTTTGACTGCACCAAGTAGCTGGCTCTCTTACCTTTTCATTGAGTAGTATCAAGCCAAGTAGGGGCCGGGACATTGACCACTGGTTCCTACAGTCTTCAAAGATGATGATGTTCAGCACCGTTGACAGCATCTGGAAAACAGAGAATCTGAGGCAGTGATCTAGTGTGTAGCTGCCTAAGACAGAAGTACAGACTCCAAACAGAAGAGTTTATTGGGTGAGGCCTCTTCTGTCTAGGATAACCAGGCAAATAATTTATGAACTTTTATTTTAATCTTCTATTACAAGGTAAATTTTCTTTCTTTTTTTTTTTTTTAAGATTTTATTTATTTATTTGACAGAGAGAAATACTTCTAGGGAGGAGAACACAAGCAGGGGGAGTGACAGGGGGAGAAGTAGGCTTCCTGCCGAGCAGGGAGCCTGATGTGGGGCTCAATCCCAGGATCTCAGGATCATGACCTGAGCTGAAGACACACGCTTAATGACCAAAATATTGAGGCACTCCCAAGGCAAATTTTCTAAGATATTTCCTGTCCTGTTCTTTAGATTGGTTTGATAATTCCTTTAAAAATGGACTTTCTGGGGGTTCCTGAGTGGCTCAGTGGGTTAAGCCTCTGCCTTCGGCCTAAGTCATGATCTCAGGGTCCTGGGATCGAGGCCGCATCGGGCTCTCTGGTGGGCAGGGAGCCTGCGTCCTCCTTTCTCTCTGCCTGCCTCTCTGCCTACTTGTGATCTCTCTCTCTTTGTCAAATAAATAAATAAAATCTTGGGGGGGGGGGGGAAGGGCCTTCCAGGCGCCAGGTGGCTCAGTCGGTTAAAGCCTCTGCCTTCAGCTCAGGTCATGATCCCAGGGTCCTGGGATTGAGTCCTACGGACTCCCTGCTTGGTGGGGAGACTGCTTCTCCCTCTGCCACTCCCCCTGCTTGTGTTCCCTCTCTTGCTGTCTCTGTCAAATAAATAAAATCTTTAAAAAAAAAAGGAGGGCACCTGGGTGGCTCAGAGTTGTTAAAGCCTCTGCCTTCAGCTCAGGTCATGATCTCAGGGTCCTGGGATTGAGGCCCGAATCAGGCTCTCTGTTCAGCAGGGAACCTGTTTCCTCCTCTCTGCCTGCTCCTCTGCCTGCTTGTGATCTCTCTATCAAATAAATAAATAAAATGTAAAAAAAAAAGGGCCTTCCAAGTTTACCCTGATTTTTGTGGGGAATGGGATGGGTCAAACAACGATCAGAGTAGGCAAGATCACTTTACACTATAGCTCCCAGGTACTTGTCTCAGAGGAAACAGCTTTGTACCGTTCTGGGGATGTGTGCAAATGTGAATTATTTCAGTGTTTCTTTAGAGAACAATGCAGACAAAGATGAGGTTGGTTAAAATTAACTAGCAGGTAAGAGCTAAATAATTCCATTGATCCCATTTCCTTATCTACTTTTATCTACTATCTTTGCAAATCTTACTTCTGGAGATGCCTAATTCAAAGAAAGCGGCGGCAAACATATGGTTTGATCTCCGTGTGGTCAGTTATTTCCTCTTATCCTGTATTCTTACTTCCATTCTGCAAATGGGAGTACAAGCTTTCCAGCCGGAAACTGCTAACTCGTGCCCCACTTGCTGCGACGGGTGAGGACAGTCACTGCTGCAGGAGGAGGACAGGCCCAAGGCACAGGGGCGGCTGCGCCACTCGGAAAAACAGTTCAGAACTTGTTTTTTCACAGATTTTTTTTACTATCTTACGATTACTCAGAAAACTCAATCTGCAATTGTAAGGCACAAAGTCCTCGGGCAGCATGAGGCTGGTGGGTGCTGGGGCGCCTCGCTTTGCCTGGCCTCTCCTCTCGCAGAGGGGCTCTTCCACTGCAGGGCCCACCCTGCCTCCTCGCGCTCGTGCCCCTTACCTGCTGGATCATCTCGGGATGCTGCTGCATGATGTGCAGAAAGCGGTCACTCTCCTGGCTCAGGGGCGTCGTCCTCTTCTTGGTGCTCCGCGACAGCTGCTTGAAGAGGTATGTCACGATGTGGTCCAGGCAGGAGCAGCAGCCCGTGCAGACCATGGTGTCTGGCAGAGAGAGCGCAGGGCTGGATTAGAGCCGGGAGACGGAGCTGCGGACGGCGACGTGGGCAGCGAAGGGCCTGCCCTCAGCTGGGCTTTGCCACAGGTGCCCCAGCACACCGGGGCTGTCCCCAAGATGCTGGCTGTTCATCCTCATCACGCAACAAGGACCGATTGTAAGTGTGCTAAGAGACGCCGTACATCGATAGTATTGACACTACTGACTCGGTGTGTCGTACATATATGTCTTCTGCTTCACAGAGAACAACAAATAGGGCGCCTGGGGGGCTCAGTCGGTTAAGCGACTGCCTTCGGCTCAGGTCATGATCCCGGAGACCCGGGATCGAGTCCCACATCGGGCTCCCTGCTCGGCGGGAAGCCTGCTTCTCCCTCTCTCACTCCCCCTGCTTGTGTTCCCTCTCTGGCTGTGTTTCTCTCTGTCAAACAAATAAAATCTTAAAAAAAAAAAAAAAAAGAAAATAACAAATAATTTACATACAGCAAGCATTTCTACTGTGCCCGGCATTATGCTAAGGACTTTACAGGGATTATCTCTCATTTATCCTCCTGAGAACTCCAGGAGGTAGTTGCTCCATTTTAACGAATAAATTGAAGTTTGGAGAGGTTATATGACTTGCCTCTGTATCACACACTAAAAACTGGACAAGCTGTGAGAATCCAAGAAGTCTGAGTCACTGGGGTGAGAACATTAAAGCCAGCCTCATACAGCCTATGAACATTTAGTTTGTTACAGGTACCGTACCCTTTATCTGTGAAATACCCTGCAGGGAGCGTGGCGGGCTTGGCGTGGGTAAGGGGAGCAGAGACTTGGCTACACATTTTACAAAGGGGACGCTGCAGCACAGCGTGTGCACAAAGCTCTGACGAGGTGAGGCACAAGCCAGACGACTAAGGGATGACCCCTTAGAAGAGTCAACCCTTCTGTTTCTGTAGAGGTCCCTCGATTTTCAAGGAGCTGTAAAACAGCCTTGGCTGGACCGCCCCAGGTATGGCTCTGCACCGTGCTGGGAGTGCAGTGCCCGTCAGAGCAGGGCGTGGAGGTGTGACGCCCCGCAGCGGGCACTCCGAGAGTCACTCTCTATGCGCACTTGCAGTATATCGTCATTATTTTACAGTTCACTTCATCTTCCTATTTGTTTTGCTCAGCCTAATATAAAAAAATGTATTTCACTCTCTGAATACATGCCTAGCTACTGAGACTGCTCAGAGGCAGCCTAGGAACAACAGGGTTGCCAGGAGCCAGGTGGAGCAGGATGGAAACCTGTGCAACTGGCTGTGTGAGTGCTTTTCACAGCCCCCACTGTCTTCAGGTCAGAATCCAAAACCCTGCTGCGTACGAGGGCCCCTGCCGGTCTCCGGATTTGCCGCACCCACCTCTGCTAGGCATTCTCTGCGGCCATGTGGGGCGTCCGGACTTCCTGGCTCACCATCCCTCCTGCTAGCAAGCCTCCCCGCTAACCTGCTAAATAACACCTGTGCAGCTTTCTGGCCCACGGTTTCTTTTTTTTTAATTTAAAGATTTTATTTATTTATTTGACAGAGAGAAACAGTGAGAGAGGGAACACGAGCAGGGGGAGTGAGAGGGGGAGAAGCAGGCCTCCTGCTGAGCAGGGAGCCTGATGTGGGGCTCGATCCTGGGTCTCCGGGACCATGATCTGAGCCGAAGGCAGATGCTTAACGACTGAGCCACCCAGGCACCCCTCTGGCCCATGGCTTTTTATCAGTGGTTTTTGCCAGCCTTGTTTGACCCCACTTCCTCAAAACCAGGAGTGTAGGTATTCTCCCGACAGGTCTCACAGCATTCTGTCCTCATCCCCACCGTGGTGCGGCGAAGTAGCTAAGTGCAGTGAATAGGCAACCTGTGCACATGCCTGTTTCCCCTGCCACACAGAAAGCTCCTGAAGGTGGTTATTAATAATTACTGTGTCCTCAGTGCCCAGCACAGTGCTTGGTCCTCAGGATAGGGCCAGTAAGTACTTCTGGATGAGAATGTATCCATAAGTCACACCGATACCCCAAAGTGTAACAGTTTTGGATACTGGAGCAAAATTCTCACGTTAAGTGGTAAACCCAACCAATCCATGTGCTCACCAAGTGCAGTAAGTCCTTCAGAAATGGAGGAGAGAATATACATGATGACGTGAGGTTCCAGGCTTGCAATAAAGTTCATGTGGTCCTGGGTCAGGACTTCCAGTAGTGAATAGTAAGACTGGCTGAGCTTGGGGTAGTCCTGTGGGAGAAGAGGACAAAAATCAGCTCAGGCGACGTGCACCTCGACGTGCGGGGAGCTTTTTTTTTGTTTGTTTTTTAAAGATGTATTTATTTTAGAGAGAGAGCATGAGTGGAAGGGGCAGAGGGAGAGAGAGAATCTCAAGCAGACTCTCCAGTGAGCGCAGAGCCGAAGAGTTGATGCTCAACCACTGAGTCACCCAGGTGCCCCAACAGGGAGCAAGATCTTAAATAATAAAATAGCTCCGTTCTCCTCAGAGGGAAGACAAAAGAGCTAGTTGGAGTTAGCTTACAGTTCTCCAGAGAAACATGCCATCATGGGGTCAGGCAAGATCACAAAACAAACAAAGCCCCAGACAAACAACAACACGTGAATCCGATGAGGCGCTCAGACCCTGTCAGTGACGCCCAACACGTACCAGGAGGTCACTGTGCGGAATAGAGAGGAGCAGCTTGATGAAGGTCTGCAGAGCGTTGTCCAGGGCGTCGTCTCCATAGAGACGGAAGACTCCGAAGTTGACATAGCTCCCACTGAGGGCTGCCTTCAGCATGGAGAAGCAGACGGAGATACCCTTGAGCTTCAGGGCATAGACCTGATCCTTTGGGACCTCTCCTAGTGTCAGGATGCGATTGCCTGAGTAGACAGACATGCGACACATACGTGTGTAAGACCACATGATTACTGACAGTCTAGGTCACCAACCCAACCCTTGTATTCAAAGGCCCTCAGGGCCAGCTGGCCCTGTAATACCGTCCCGGCTGCTGCCAGGGCGAGCCCACACTGCACACAGTGTGACGACTGCGCTGGACGTCACTCCTGGGGCTCTGCTCCCCGAAGCACGTACCATACATCGTTATCATCTTGCTGGTTTCCCTGAAGAGTAAGATGCCATTGGGGGAAGAGACATCAAACTGCAGTCGCTGGGATCTGAGCAGAGAACACAGAGCAGAGAAAGTCAGGGGCCCGCTGCGGAAGACTGCAGCACTCCAGGCTCTCATCTGAGCAGCCCGGGTGATTCTTTCTGCACTAAGATGCGCACATTACCTATCCTAATGTAGGATAACCAAGTCAAAGATATTTAGCCAGTGACAGAGCTTGTATCTTGAAGACTGACATGCTAGACTCAAGTTCTGCTTCTCAAATTGAAAACATTTAAAAGAAATGGGAGTAAGGCAGCAGATGAACTACTCTCTTCAAGGTCTCCATTTTGATTCAAGTATGGCTTCTGCGACAGTCCTTTCTTAGAAGTACTAAACCATGACCCTTCAGACATTGACCTACATTTACCTTTACTCCTTCAATGGCGACTAAGGGAGGGTACAAGCTACAAGCACTGTTGCCCCGATAAGGAGAGAGGTGCAGGGACTGGGGCGCTACTGCAGAAAGCAGGTGAGGCAAGAGTTTTAAACAACTTGAGTTCTGAGTTCCTGACTGTTCCCTTGACCAGGGCTCCTCTCTGCTTTGAGCCTTGTAATGAGCTGCTGGCGGGGCTCCTACTGACTGTGGTCGGTTAAAGCCTCAAACTCAGGAATCCTTCTTGATTCCTCTTCCCTTTCCTTCCCACACTGGATCCGCCACGGTCTAACTCTGCAACATGCCCGACTCTACCCACTTTCTCTACGTCCTTCTGCTTCTACTCTTGCCCCGCTGCAGTTCCCTTCTTCCCATGGTAGAGGGGTATCTTTCAGTAATGTCAACAAGATCACTTTAATCCCACGCTTCAGATACTCCAGCAGCTTTCCCCTGGCATGAGCTCGTGGGCCTTCCTCACCGCCGGGCCGGGCCCCCACCTGCTTGCTGACCCCTCTGCTCCGGTGGCCTCTCTCACTCTCCTCGCTCCAGCCGGCGGCATTTTCCTGTCTGCAGTCCCACTGAGCTCATCCCATCTCAGGGCTTTTGTGAGTTGTTCTCCTGGTTTAGAATGCTCTTTCCCCTTATTTTCGGGGGGGGGGGGGGGCTATCAGAATCTCCTTTGTCATTCAGATCTCAGCTTAAACATCATTCTGTGAGAGGTCTGTTCTCGACCCTCCTCTCCTTCAATTTCTGTTTTATTAACTTTTTCCTTCACAGCACTTATCACTATTTGAAATGATTTCCACACTTGTTTCACTGTTTGTTCTAAGAGGGGAGAGGTTCTGTCTGGTACAACAGCTAGGAAAGTGGCTGGCGAAGAGGAGAGGCTCTCAAATATCTATTCTAGAAATGAGTAACTCTTGCCTGTGAGCCTCCTGGGAGGCTATAGGCTCTTTGAGTTTAAGCCCTCCCCGCCCAGAGCAGTTTCAAAAATTAATTCTCGCAGGAGTGCCATGAGAGGCAGATACGCAGACCTGAAATTCAGTGAAGTCAAGGGGGTGGAGTCTGCTTTTCCTCCATCCCTAAATTGTTAGGCAAATTTAGAATTTGGTATTTTGGAAGTCTGTCTTACTTTCTCCTTACCCATCCAGCTGAGCTTTGCCAAACAGAAACCTCCCTTAAGATAGGGTATTCTAATGTGTCTGGCGTCACTCTGAATTGTCCTTCTGAAACGTGAACTCTGAAATGTGGCGGACATGACAGCATTACTAAATGCTGACTTTGTACGTGGGTGGGGCAATCAGAGTACCAGCTGCCGGATTCACCTCTCCTAAGACGGGTTATCTTTGAGACTCTTTCCAAGGGGACTTATTTCCCACGAGCAGCTAAGACTTTGTGTGGCTGGGACACCCTTCTTTCAAACAAAAACATATACACATCAACTTTTAGAGAAGTTTTTCAAATTCTGAGAGCAGTGACTCTTATCTGCCCCAACATGAGATAGAATCTCTTGTCCCAGAATTCCCTCGGACGAAAGAACAGCCGTGTCCCTTGGAAACCTTCCGCGGCTTACCGGTTATGAACTAATTCTGCCATGAGCTTGAGCACAGGAGTGGTGCAGGCTGGATCGTGGTACCACAGCTCAATGGCCCGCTGCAGAATCGGCATATAGGATGGGTATCTGTCAGTGAAAAGCTAAGGAAGAATTCTAAGTCCAGAAAGGTACACAACTGAAAGTAATCTCCTGCACTGGTCAGGCACAAACCGTCAACTCAAAGCTCTCCAACCGCCTGTCTCCTGCCTGCTGATCCTCCAGTCTCCTCCACCTGAACGTGCTGAGGTGACCGTGTGCTCCTGAGACTGTAATAAGCACCTAGTAATGCACTGTCATTTCCACAATGACTTCATTCTGAAGAGCATCACGTATCTCATGGTGCTAATGTATCTTCTTTTCCCTTCTGTGACATGACAGGAAATGAGCTATTTCTGTTATGTAACTATTGGAGAAACAGGCGCTCAGCTGTGAAAGGGTCTGTGCAGGGTCATGAATTCAACAAGGTTAGACTTTCTCATTCCTATGAAAGGTATCTCTTTTTAGCAGATTGAAATGTCTCTTCTTTCAGACTGTAGCAAACTTCACGTGCAGCAGTCCCATAGGTATTTCTACCTGGGACCCAGGAAGAGCACGTGGGAGCCGGTCCCTGGGCCTCACTCATTTGCCTGTCTCTCTGAGCGGAGCAGGCGGCCCTCTGCCGTTACGCCACTCCGGAATGGCGGCTCACAAGACACAGGGCAGGTCTCTGGGGACACCTCTAGGCCTTCGTTGCCTCCTAACCCCCTCCATCCCCCTCCCTGAGGGCTCTACCACCCACCCACACTCCGCTGAGGGCTTCCGGTAGCAGCCTTCCGGGTCTGCATTAGGATACATCCACTCAAACAGCATCATGAAGCTGGTCTTGGCATTGAAGGCGAAAGCTATCCCTCTCAGGTCTCTCACGAGGCCAACCAGGGTCCGCTGCAGTATAAGGCAAAAACATATTAAAACAGAAGAAAAACCCAACCTATAACCACTTGATGGGGATGTCCTGTGTGATCACATTCTTCCCCCATGCAACAAATACTGCTTCCCAGATATTCTCAACTGATCTCTTCCACACTAGAATGGAATCTTTTTCACTTGGAAAATTAGAAAATCACTCGGAAAGCTTGTTATATACTAAGAAAAAGCGGTGATTCCTGGAACATCACAGCAAAACAGGTTCATAAGGTTTAAGACACTAATGTGATAATTAGTCTAAGAAGACTTAGAAAAAAAAAGAAAAAAAAATGGCCGAAACGTTTATCCAAGAAGAGAGAGGAGGACTGTATGTCCTGAAGGTCGGCACCATAACAGTCACAAAGGCACTAGTGCCACAGGAAGTCAAGTGCACGACGAAGGGGAGGAAGACGAAGAAGCCTCTGGTTCCCTGCCCCTCCTGCTGGGGTGCCGGGAAGTAAGACTGACGTGTCGAGTCTTGGAGCTATGAAGTACACTTCTACCGAAGACAGCGCGGCCTCAGAGGTTAGATATCATGCCCAGAGTCGCGCAGCTAGGCGGCAAGAGGGCCAGGGTTAAGACTCACACCATCGACACTCCAAATCCAATGTCCTTTCTCAGCAGCACTTTTAATTGTCCTCTGGGCCCGGAACAGCAATAAAACTGCCTTGAAAAACTAAGAGTCATCAACAGGCTCACGGACATGGCATATTTGGGTGTCCCGGGTCATTTGTCAAAAATATGTGCTTCCGCTAACATAAGAGGCTGCTTTAAGCAAAGTTCTGTTTCTAAACTGATACATAGACTGTCTTCAAGTCTAAGACATGGTCACTCGAAAAGACTCACTACATGATGTGTAACAAAGACACGGATCATGCTTGTAGTTCATGGCCAAAATGGTTCTTTTCATTGATTTTACTTGCTTTGTATGGAACTAAAGTGATGGGAAGAAGGGTGGCTACTCACTGATATCCCTCAGTCATCCCTGGAATCGCCTCGCACTCTACCTCGAGTGCCTGCCATGCTCCACGCCTACAGCTCTGAATGGGACCTGTCTTAAGACACTCGTATTAAGAAGAGAGAGAGCTGGACAGAGTAGTGTTGCTCTCTGACTTCCCTCATGATTTGGAGACAGAAAACTAAGAGGCTTTCTAAAGATGGAAACAGAATTTTAGAATATTAGATAAAGCCTGGCATTTTGGGGACAATACTCCTGGCTATTTGGTGACTGTAATTCAGCCTCAGTGTCATTATGAATGCTGCAAGAAAGTCCTACAAATACTAATAGCCTAGTGTGTTCTGGTTTTGGTGCAGAGATCTGTAGATAAAGAGAACAGGTGTGTGTGAAGAGAAGGAGAGCAAAATTCAAGAAATGATAATTCTGAGAGCCAGAAATCAATAACTAAAGGTAACTTTAAAGTTCCACAGTGGTGCCTGGGTGGCTCAGTTGGTTAAACAACTGCTTTTGGCTCAGGTCGTGATCCCGGAGACCTGGGATCGAGCCCCACATCGGGCTCCCTGCTCGGCAGGAAGCCTGCTTCCCCCTCTCTCACTCCCCCTGCTTGTGTTCCCTCTCTGGCTGTGTTTCTCTCTGTCAAATAAATAAAATCTTAAAAAAAAAAAAATTCCATATATATGGAAATTTCCATAGACTTCTAAATGACTCCTGTCAAAGAAGAGATCTTAATGGGAATTAGATAATGCAAAGACCCGAATGATAATGAAAACGTTACATATAAAAACTGTAGACTCTGGAGGCTTAGACCATAACAATGTTAATATACTTAATGCTATTCGACTGTACGCCTAAAAATGGTTAAGCTGGTAAATTTTACGTTACATATTTTTTTTTAAAATACAGTTAAAAAAAAAAAAACAAACAACATCCAAAACCAACACGTGGAATGATATACCTAGAGGGACAGTCATAGTTTTATGATTACATTAGGAAAGGAGGAGGGCTGAAAAGAAGTTAGAACAATGGAGAAACCCCAAGGAAAATATATAAAAATAAACATATGAAAGAAATGAAATAGAAAATACAGATACAAGAGTTTAAACAAAGCAAAAAAAAACCCCGTTATTTTTGCAAGTACTAATAAACACATCTCTGGCAGGACTGATCTAGAACAAAAGCAAACACTAATAAGCAGTATTAAAAATGAAAGGGGAACATAAATGAAGATACAACAGAGATTAAAAAGGCAATAGGAAAACATATAAAATAACTCTACGCCACTACATTTGGAAAATGCAGACAAAAATCCCAAGTGCTGCTTAACAACACAGTTTAGCATAAAAATAAACGACTTTATAAATCTCTACTGGTTCTTCTATTTCAAAACCCCGAGAGTCCAAGAGATTAAATACAAAGTGAGATTAGTGGAATATGTGCGGATGAGCACTACTTTCTGCAGCGCCGGCTCATCGAGGCTCTGTCAGGGCTTGCGAGAAAGCTGCAGCTGGTCAGTGAGTGGGTGAGGACTCACCTTTGCCTCTTGCTCATTGAAACTATTCGTGCTAAACATCTGGGCCACCGCTTCAAATGCTGCTGTGAGCGGTAGCATGAACTGTTCATACTGATCTTCATCCTCCCCTGTAAGGGAAATACCAGGCTGTGACTCCAACGTGACAAATACAAAGCTGTGTACACGAGGAAAGTAAGACAGTATGAAACGTGAGCAGACCCAAGGATAATTCAAGTGGGGCCCTTTACCCTATACCCGCTGGGTATTAGTAGTGATTTCACAATGAAATGTAAACAGATCATCTTTAAAGTAGAAGAGGGCAGAAATCATCCAGTCCCCGAACATCCACAATTTTTTTCGACATCGAGCCACAACACCAGAGGTTCATATGTGAAGAAGATACTATGTTTTTATTTACTCCTCCTAAAGTGAGAGCTAACATCAGCTGAGAAAGGACTGAGTCTGGTGTATGAGCGCATCGTGAAACTCATACTTAAACCAGATGCTTGTGAGGCTCTCTGCATGCTTCTCTTTTCTCTCATCTTCCCTAGAGCTGGACGGTTTTGTAATGTTACGTAGTAGGACTGAACTTCAATAGCCCCACGTGAAGACAGCACTGAGTTTCTGTCATTAGCTGACCCAAACCCGCTAAGCTCCAAAGGCTCTTCAGGCCTGTGGATTCACACGTGCTAGTGAACCGGGCCTTAGGTGGCTTGGACCTTCATTTGGGGTTTTCTGGCCAACAAGATGCATTTAAGACTCTCAATTCCCGTAACTTTCAGAGGAGAACTAGGAATAGGTTTTAGAACCACTGCACATCAGAGGGAACTTCTGGCGCACACTGTTCTTCTCTTCCAGTTACAGGGACCACGACAGCATGATGTTGTTGGTGAAGCCAGACTGTTATTTCAGATGGTTCTGTTACCGCTGAAACAACAGGAGAGATCTCCCCCACACCCCGTTTTCTAGGTTCAAGTAGGAATTTAGCACAGAGCCGGACTACTGCAGGAGCCTCTAGGATTGGTTGCAGTACCTAAATCCACCATGAGGAGACGCCCAAGTGCTGTGTAGAACGTAGTCCGACACCGCATGTCCGTCAGATTGGACTGATTGTTAATACCCAGAAATGAAAAGTGCTCGCTCTATTGAAAAAAAGGAGACAAGTTAAAAATATAAAGACATGGGTCACAGGCAGGAGGCAAGCCAGGAATTTCAGCGTTATGGAGCCTTTTCAAGCTAATGGCTATATCATCACTCTTAAGAGTCTGGGGGGGGGGGGGAAGAAAAGTTTTTTGTTTTTTTCCTTTCAATTACTGTTGTTGTCTGTAACTAATTTATCTTTGGCAGCATCACAACTCAGATCACCCGGCTCCTGAAGAGCAGCTCAGGTGCCAGGTAAGTGGATCGGGCAGGGTGAAGGGCTCGGGGAGTAGCCTCTGGCCCGGGAGGCACCGCGGACCACAACTGCAAACGCCTTCTTTCCGTGGCTGAGGAAGTGTGTGTGGCTGGCGGGCGAGGAGAACAGGAAGAGGCGTAAACCACTCACCGTGTGATTGTTCAGCATGAACTGCACGGCACTAAGCTTCACTAGCTTCCTTACACTACTGTACGTGGACACAGAGAAAGAAGGTCAAGGAAAGTGTGTACGAATGAGGAACCTTTCATGCAGAATGCAGCTTTCTAGGATAAAGTAAGCACAGTTTCTTCCCTGTCTATGAGGTCTATACCCAGATTGTCTTATTTTCCTTTCCTAATTTCCACTTAAATATGTTACACGCCGAATGGGAAAAAAGATGTGCTCTCTTCTAAGCAGTACTTAACTGGTCAACGACAGAACACTCCTACCCAGCTCCTATCTGTAAGAGAAGAGATAAAAACCCAGCAGTTTCCCCCAAGAATCATGAATACCCTAGGGTAGATTTCTCACTGGGGCTTCTAAGAGGGAATTAAGCCCTAAATCCCTGCCGCAGGCACCCATTGTGTGTGGTGAATTAGGTTCTCTCCTATGCATTTTAGGTACTCACTATGTACAATCTTTGGGATGACTGAGAAAAAGTCACTCATTTTTACAGAGTTTAGTCTCTTGCAGACCCCTGGCGGTGGGAGACGGTCTCAGAACAATTCAAACTTTATAGCAGACTTGGTCAAAGCCAAGTCAAGAGGGAGTTTAGCCCCGACTTTTACTGCAGGGTTTGTGACCAGGTGCTTCGGCCAGAAGGCTGACAATCAGGACGGACCCCGCATCAGTGAGGACGCAAAAATACTGGCTATGGAGCGCATACTGACTGCACAGTTGTGCTGGGTGTTTCTGGGTCTCAGAGATAACCAGGGAGAAATTGGTAGGAACTGTGGGGTGCCTCATATCTAGAGCCCGGAATTATCCCTGGATTCTGGGTGGGTACTGCCTTTGGCTCCTGGGAGAATGGGAGATACAGCGAGTGGAAAGAACAGGAGGCCACGATCTCTGAGACTGTGCCACGGGTCCCGCTGCGCACACAAGCGGGCTGAGGAAAGGATATCCGATGGAGAGGTCATTCAGAAGCTGTAGTGTCTTGGAGGTGATTGGTTCACAGCGGCCCCAGTACTTCAGGTTGGTGATGCTGGAGGACAAAAAGAAAGAAAAAAGCAGGGGACACTTTTGATTTGCCTGGTTTCCTTGAGGGCCGGGAGAAGAAGAAAATCATCCACCAAGAGTCACCACACATCTGCATCACCAATTCACAGACATCACAACCACAAAAAATGGGTATAAAATCTCCGTACTTACATTTGGTTGACTAGAAAAATTATCCTTCAGATAATCTTCACTACTTGGTTCCAAAGCTACACTGGCCCATACCCAGGCCCTTGGAATTCTGGGGCACTCCAGGGCTGATTTCTGCAGCAAGGGTAAGAGATTTCTGCGGCAGTGATCACATGCAGACGTATGCAATTCTGCACCTGCACCATCCACTGTCAGCTGCAGAATTCTAGTCGCCCTTGCTTCTGGGTTCTTGGCTGGCAAAGTCCTTTAGACCCCCTTTGTTCTTTGCAGCTTAAATTATCAACCAGCTCATGGATATGCGTGTTTAGGACTGCGATGGCTGGAAGGGGGCAAAATGTCACTTTGCACACAGCCCTGGGTAAAATATTTGGCTCCTGGTGTGTGCTATGAGATACTGAGCTCCTTAAAAGGGGAAAATGTGAACAAAGGGGCATAACTTAAAAAAACAAAAACAAAACCAAACAAATGTAAAAGGGCCAATTAGGCGCTCCAACTTTGAAGACTGTTCAAATAGCACTCCATTTTGCAGATTCAAGACTCTCAAAGGGCGTGATGCTTTGGGAGAGGAAAAGCCTGTTTCAAAGTGAGGCTCTCCTCCTTGGCGGTGGGGGCGGGGCACCTAGTGGAAATCAGAAAGTGAATGCCCACTCTGGGCATCCTTGGCAGCAGGGTGATTGGGTGAGAGGCTGAGCGCCAATCATTGGGGAGGGAGGTCCATTTTGCTAATGCCATGACACGGTTTCACTGGTGATTCCAGAAGCTAGAGATGAGATTCCACATGAACAAAATTAAATCCTTGCCTGTACAAGCCTGGAATGCTCTGGGGCCGGGCCACATCTCTAAGCACAGCTTGTCACACACTCAAATGCACAATTTTCTGACACAAACGATCAATGCTAGGATACCAAGGCACTGGCAGCATGATGCCGAGATCACATCTTACAGTTGCAACAAGTTTGCAAGGGACTCTTGCTGATGGCAAGCCAAACACTTACATTTTTCCTATGAAGACACTCAGGACCATGGTCTCATCGTTCAAGCCCAGAACTTCTGAGAGTCGGCGGTACAGCTGGTGTTGTGTTAAGGGAAAAGAATGTAATCAGAAAACATGGATTAGAAAAATCACATCCCAACACTGTTTTTGTCCTTATTCAGGGGTAAGACACAGAATGAAATGGACAAATGGGGAAGTTGTTCTTGAAGGGCTAAGCTGGTTCCTAAGTATTACTCAATACGGGAGAGATGCTGAGCTATCGAGCTATCCTACCAGCCTCTTCACCCTGAGATGACAAAGACCGTCAAAACCTGCTGTTCGGAACATCGATCCACACAAGAGACTGAGAATTGCCAATGTGGAGACCACCACATGTTCTGACTGACCATCTGGTAAGCATACGGAACACTAGAGAAATGCACCCAGTTCTTTGATGAATCTCTCAAAATTCTACAGAACGAAGAAGAGGTGTCTGGACCATCCTGATGCTAAAATCTGTGTCTGAGTTGCTATCGATGTTTCTTAGCAGTTTTGCAAGCATAAGTGAGAATCAAGTGGAGCCAACTGACAGCCTGTTACCTTGGAGGATTTTTGCACCTGGTCCCCAATGTAGATCTTGCGAAACTGTTCAAAAAAGCTCAGCATGGCCAATTCTAGCTTCTCATTACCTGCCTGAGCCAGGCGGGAATCTGTCAGGTTCATCAGCTGGAGCACCCTAGAGGAAGAAGAGCAGTGGTTCTCGCAGCAGCAGGGTATCCTGGCCACTGCAGAAAATCCGACCTACCCTCAACTAGTCCCGTGTCTCCCCTCCTTACCCACCCTGTCTGAGAGACGTCCTGTGCAGGCTCTATGCTCTGCTGAGAACACAAGTCTCCATTTCTGCCCCACAGGAGCCACAGCTGGAGAATGAATACAAGTGACTGGTTGAAGGTTTCAGCGTTCCAGTCCACTGGGACTAAAGACTGAAGACTGAGGCACAACTAATAACTGGCTTAAAAACAGTGGGAAAACAAGACAAAACAAAACACTGGCACTGGGGTTAGGGTCTTCCTTGAAACTTCTGTGCGACTGTAAGTAAAGCAACGGACTTTCTGAGTCCCAGTTCCTCATCTACACAATGAGGGAGACTGGTTCTCAATCTTCTCTCCCCACAGAACCATGACGGGAATGCACACGTGAAGGGCAGAGTCCACCGGCAGGTCAAAGTTCCAGAGACCAAGAGCACATAGGCCACCCGGAACTTCATCCCTTTACCTCTTCCCCACACCTTTCCCCTCAAAAGAGAGCACACCGGAGTTCAAGTGTGTCAACGCTGAGTAAGAATGTGACTGTAAGTGGAGTCGTCTGTCATTCTGGTGACGTGAGAGCAGGTCGACTATTTTCGACATGTCAGGAGTGAATCAGACTCAGGCATGAGGCTGTAATGCTCAGAGTGAGAACGCGTATTTGAGACACTCTCTTAACTCAACTGACACTATGGCACATGTACGGGATCACACTAGGCTGCCGAAGCAGAAAGCTTATTAGCGTTCATCCTTAGCAAATCTTTGCTGAACGCTGCAAAAAATGTCAGTGTGACATGCCATCGGACTCCTGTCAGGATTAAGGCACCTAAGGGTAGATGGGCATCTTGTAAGAGAAAAATGGGGATTTTCAGAGTAAGAACTGTGGACTGAAATGTCTAGGAACCAGTCTATTCTAAGGCGTCATGTTAAAATGTGTTTATCTTTAAGGAGAGCACTGGAAAATTCGGAACCTTCAGGGTGGCAGCGCCCCAGGGCTGCAGTCTGTCCGTCCTTCCACTTGTGTTGTGATGGGACGGTGGTGGGTCATCGGGGGCTACTGGGTGTGTGACGCCAGGACAGACTGGACGCAGATGTAGGTAAGAGAATGCAGCTGACCTCTGCGCCAGACATTAAAACAAACCCAGTTTCCTCATTTTTTGGAAAAATATTTAAAAAAATATTACTTATGCTGACATGTAATGGGGCTTGTCATTTTTAAGTGAATAAATTTTTTTTAAGTGAATAAATTTAAATTTTCTCAGTTTTACTTTTCATTATCTTATAGAAGATTTTATTTTATTTTATTTTTTTTAAAGATTTATTTGACAGAGAGAACCACAGCGAGAGAGGGAACACAAGCAGGGGGAGTGAGAGAGGGAGAAGCAGGCTTCCCGCCGAGCAGGGAGCCCGATGCGGGACTCAGTCCCGGGTCTCCGGGATCATGACCTGAGCCAAAGGCAGCCACTTAACCGACTGAGCCACCCAGACGTCCCTCAGTTTTACTTTTTTTTTTTTTTTTAAAGATTTTTTAATCTTTTTTATTTATTTTTATTTTTTATTTATTTGACAGAGAGAAACACAGCCAGAGAGGGAACACAAGCAAGGGGAATGAGAGAGGGAGAAGCAGGCTTCCCACCGAGCAGGGAGCCCGACGTGGGACTCGATCCCGGGTCTCCGGGATCATGACCCGAGCCGAAGGCAGTCGCTTAACCAACTGAGCCACCCAGGCGCCCC